>JAVGVS010000193.1:137500-247613 GCA_032718565.1 Distichodus sexfasciatus | reverse complement strand
CCTGTGCCCCTTTAGGTCCTGGTCTATCACCTGTGCACCTGTGTTTGGGGCGGGGTTGTGTTGCGGTGTGGAACGAGCCTGCCATAATACCTCACATACACACAACAATGCACACACACATCAACGCCGTATTATACGCACACATCTTACTCATACTTGTATAAAATATTGAGTGTAGCTAAATAAGCCTTTGCGTGTCCCTAAACCCAAACCCTAACCACAACCATAACCATAATCGCAGTAATGAGCATAAAACCCTTCTGCTCCTTTACTTTTCTCACATTCATTTTAATATGCGACCTGATCTGCCGTAATGAGTCGGAAGTCGGCGTTCTATTTATTTAGATACTGGCCGATTATGTTGAAAAACATCACAAAAATAGCGATTTTTCTTTTTTGGACCTTTTCTTTCATATAAGACCAAAAAAGAAAAATCGATATTTTTGTGATGTTTGTCAACATAATCGGCCCGTATCTAAATAAATAGAGCGCCGACTTCCAACTCATTACGGCAGATCAGGTCACATATATATATATGTTAGAGGTGTGAACCTTCCATGGTCTCACGATTGCTGTTTCCTGTTGCCTCATAAGAAAGTCCTGTGTCCAGTCTTTTTGTCTGGAACTTGTGTAGCGTGGGTTTTCTCCAGGTGCCCCAGTTTGCTTCTATAGTCCAAAAGTCCAAAAGATAGGTTGATTGGTGATTCTGAATTGTCCCATACATGAGTATGTGAGTGTGAGTGTGTGGGAAAGGCTCTGGTTCCCTATACGCTATATACCTCTATATTCACGTTGACCTGACAGTTTTAGAAATATTTAACCAATTTTTATACTATGTTCATATATTTAGAATAAACCTTATTTTTCAGTTTCCTGAAAAATAACCATTTTGGACATAAAAGGTTTCCACCCGACAGCGACAATGTGCAGGTTAAAGCATGCTGTTGTTACTGCTGCTGTGGAAACGATTGAGGAAAAAGCTGTGGTTGCTGGCTTTATATACTATTTAAAATTGGAAAATAATGACACATCCATTGTTGGCAACAAATAATTTCCCTCCTTGCATGAGGAATGTGAATTTTGGATATCAGCAGGAACTAGAGTGGAATGAGCAGACAAAAGAATGTGGCACTACAAAGTTAAGTGATGGTGAAATATCAGGCAATAGTTCCTACATTGTCCATTTTATATTCACTGCGGTGCACTACAGTGCATGCTTGATGTTCTGTTAACTGGTCGTGTGGTCACCTTTGAGAATTTCATTCAACATTAAATTAGTTAACCGTTTCATCCCATTTGCTGTCACTTGGGGCAGTGGGTAGTGTAACGGTTAAGGAGTTGGCCCCATGACTGGAGGGTGACCCGCTCAAGTCCTGAAGCGGTAAAAGGTACAACTGAGATACTTCTCAAGCACTGCTCTCTCAACATCAGCTGCCCACTTCTCCTTCATGGTGTGTGGAGTTCCACACTGTACTTGTAGGTCAGTAGTGATGAATTAAAGATGGCATTTTCTTGCTAGGGCAGCACAGTGGCGCAGTGGGTAGTGCTGCCGCCTCACAGTGAGAAGGTCCTGGGTTCCCCCGATCCTTTCTGTGTGGAGTTCGCATGCTCCGTGTTTGAGTGGGTTTTCCTCCAGGTGCTCTGGTTGGCTGACTGACCGTAATGTGTGAGTGAGAGTGTGGTTGTCTGAGTGTGGGTGCCCTGCGGTGTGTTTGCACCCCCGTCTTGCTCCCGTAGTTCCCGAGACAGACTCCGGTCCCCTCACAATCCCGATACAGCTTAAGCCGTTCAGATAATGACTGAATGAATTTTCTTGCTAATAAAAACCCTCAAACGGTGAACACACAGTTATATTATTGTTATGTTTTGGTTAGAGAATAATACTAAGTATTTTTTAGTAAATATTAAGCAAGTAATATGCTAATAAATAAAATCCAATGCCAGTGTGTGCAAAAACTTTGACATAGTAAAGTTTCTTACTGAACCCGTTTGGTAGACAAGAAACCCAGTGTTTTATTGAATGAGAAATGTTGACTTTATCTGTATTTAATTTATTTTCTCTCTGTCTGGAGGCTTTTATTTTGCTGATACCATTTACGTGATGCTTTCATCCAGAGGGACTTTTTCTGTCACTACTTTGATATTGCTGTGAGTTATTAATTTAATTTTTAATATTTCTCTAAATATTTCAGCTACATTAAGCAGCTTTGAGGCTAGTCATGCTGAAACAGGTGGCAAATGTGAGGCAGTGCACCTCATTTATGTTTAATTTGTTGCCAGTATAGAGCTATAACAATTCCTGAAATCTTTTATTATAGTTTACCATGTTAGCTGTAGCCATCAGTTTTTATTGAAGCGCTTGCCCAACCTGAAGAAGGAACTTGAGCAGTTATTTGGGGGAATTTGCTTAAGTGCAGTGTTGCTTAAGACTATTGTCTAGGAGTCTAAAGTTCAAAACTAATTAGTTTATCAATGGTTTGTTTTTCCCGTTCTGGTAGATCCACTTTGGGGCAATTCAAGCAGAAATAATTCCATCTGAAGGACGTATCCTCAAAAAATGATACTTCCTGTGTATTTTACTCTTTTCACACGGTAAAAATGAAAGATGGCACCGATCAGATATGTGTATCAGATATTGATCTGATATCGACTCAAAGTGCTGAATCAGGAATCGGTGGCATTGGGCTGCTCTATGAAGCCAATCTGTGAATGCACTCACGCTCATATGGTTCTGCATTTGTTGAACATTCACACTAATTCCTACATATTGATATGACAACGAGCAGAACAAGCAACGCAACACACTACAAGCTCAAAAGCACATCACACCATTATACTGTTTAATTTCCTTAACAACACCAGCTCTCACTCACAATCTCTGTGTTCCTGATGCTTTTAGCGTCGCAGGATTAGGGAGCGTCACTAAATTACACAGCTGTGTTTAAAGGAATCATTTTTGAGATGTTATTTTAATAATAAATCATTTAGCATATACATATAGGTGTGTAATTATTACATTGTTTTAGTTGGAAAACAGTGTTTAAGTCAAGTATTTTCTTAAGCAGAACAGAATAATCTCAAAATAGCGGCTATCGAATCAGTTCTCGCGATCGGCCGATACTCAAAGACCAAGTATCGGCATCGGTATCGGAACTGAAAATGTTGGATCAGTGCGTCCCTAGCTCTAACCCAGCAGTTTTCAGGGAATTGAGGAAGTAATTATTTGTCATTGTGAACACACCACAGCCCAGCACCTCTGCATTCATAAAAGAGCAGTGGGCATCTTTTTGGCAGTACTTGGGGATGGTATCTTGTTCATGAGTATTATTTATTCATTTATGCTGTGCATGAACTCAAACCGTGTCAGTGAAGGTGATCTCTTCAGCCAGTTTTGTAACCCAACTTCACAGAATGCTGCAGTTTGCATGTTGCAATCTAATCCTGTCTTGTACCAGAGTAATTTCTTTACAAAAAACGCCAAACCACACATTTCTTATACAGCCAAACACTAAGCAAACATATCACCGTGCGTCTGACTGATAAGGAAATGACATTTAAGTCCCGTACATATAGCTCAAAGCCACAAAGCGGATTGGTGCCATCTCTAGTTAATGTCTTGCAGTTTGATTCTCCACACCCCTCACACATAGTACCCAGGATAGACTCCGGGAGAGTCCCTGTGACCCTGCTAGGGACAAGGCGTTTCAGATAAAGAATGAATGAGTGAATGTAAAGTAATAAAAGACTATTAGTCATAACTTCTTGTCACATCTATTGTATTCTGGATAATAGACATTCAAACAGGGAAAAGTTTCACATCAGGCCTGAGGGTAATTCCTCCCTAACTATAATGTACTGTATGAAGTGTTATGTGTTATAGGTAGAGAGGAAAATCTCTAGCTCATTTCACCAAGAGCACAGCCTGTTCTGGAAACTTTCCTCTAGCAAATATAGTGACGATTCGATTCGATTATCAGATCAACGATTCGATTTGATGCAGTATCTCGATACATCACAATGCATCCCATCATTATTTCTTTTTTCCTTTTTTTTTTCTTTCTAATCCCGCCACCACCCCCCCTCGAAGGAGGACAACTTTATTTTTAATTACAAATTTCATTGAGCAAAATTTTAAAATACATGCCCTGACGCATCTTTTGGAAAGGAAGGGGACTGATTGAGGGAGAAGAAAAACAAACAAACAAAAAACAAAACAATATCAAACAATATCAAAACCCCAACATCAACAGGAACAACCCCCCAAAAAAACCCAAACAAACAAACAACAACAACAAACATCATTTTTTCAACATTGCTCACAGATTGGGCATGGATTGCATATCGGGCAGCCATAGTTGCTCATTTTCATGAAAAATAAATTAAATGAAATAATTTGGACCACCTGCAATGCCACCGCGGACCACCAGGGAGCAGAGAACCACCAGTGGAAAACCCCTGACATAATCGATTATGGTCTGCCACTGTTTCGATACAGAATCGTCCATATCTGCGTCGCGATGCATCGATTATGAGGTAAATTTAAACATCCCTATTAACGATACAGAGAAAAATAACAATATTTACAATATTTTGTAGGGTCAGGTGGCAGTGAAATGGAAACTCGCCGGTTCAAGTCCCAGACCGGTAAAGGTACCACTGAGGTACTCATGAGCAAGGTACTGCCAGCAGGCACTGCTCTGTAGGCGGTGCCAAAAAAGGTGCCCACTGCTCCTTCATGGATGGGTGAAATGCAGAGGTGACGTTTGGTTGTGGTGCATTGTGTAGTGTGCTGTGGTGTGTTCACAACGACAAATAATCACTCATTGTTTAAAAAATACTTGAACAATAATCAAAAAATTCTAAACTTCAATAAATTTTAGGACTACTAAGAAAAAGGATTACTGAAGTGAAAGTGAGAAAATCCAAAAATTCATTAAATTTCTCCAAGTACGATTTTTGAAATCTTTGTGAACACTGTCCCTCAATTCCAATTCAAGAAAATCAATTCCTCTAAAAGGAACAATGGCCCGGTGACGCAAGGCTCCAAGTTTAAAGAAAATGTATAAGAATACAATTCTGATTCAGGAAGTTTAGTCATTAGCATATTTGTTCACGGCATCTCCATGTTAATACAATCTTAAATGTTTCCGTGTTCCAAACACAAGGAAATGCAGATAAGCTCTAAACTTTCCTTATAAGTTCCAAAACGCCTCGAAGAAAACAACAGACAATGGACTTTACCACCTAAATGCAGAAAAATAAGGAAGAATATTTACACTTATTTGTTTGTTTGCAGGAATTTCCATCAGCAGCATTATGTTACTACACGATTCTTTTTAAATCATATCAGCTTTTTTGTAAGACAAATGAGGAAAAGACATGCTTGATCAATCATTTAGTTACTGTTTATTAGGAATTCCCTTGCAGCAAAACACTGGACAATACAGCCAGAAAGTTCAACCCTAAGTTGCACTGTTTCATTCAGGGCCAAGAAAAAGCAGAAAGGAGTATTAATCAAAATAATAAAATACGCAGATCACCATGTATGAATGTGTGTGTGTGTGTAAAATTAGACTAGAATTAGACTACATTAGACAGAGATGTCCAGTTAGATATTTTTAAGCTCTTTTTTTTGTAATAAACATTGATATTGCTAAACATGACATTACAATAAGACTTCCCTAATAAACATTTATAAATGATTTAGAATTAGATTATTAATTAGGTTGAAGATCATTGATCATTAATAAGCAGGTAAACAAGTTATAACAGTTGTGATACATTGATGCAAGATCACTCTTTGGCAAGATGTGTTTTACACTTTATAATAAGGCTCCCTTTTAGTCAGAAATAAATGACTGTAACTCGTCAATAATTGGTGATTAAAATGTCATGCAGCATCAGGAATGACAGGGGGATCATCAACTCAGACATCAAGGTTGGTTTAGACAGAAAACTGATCCAAAAATAAAAATCAGCTAATAATGAAGAACACTGGCACCCGAGCGTAACTATACTGGTGTTTTTATGGTAATAACATGTTAACAAACAGCAGATGAAGTTTAACATTATGCTTGGCGACAACATGAGCTGAGATACTAACGAGATAAGATCTTGCCCAATAGTGATCCCACGCCAATATATCACGACTGTCATAACTTCATCTCGCCAAATAATGAGCCTGCGTCAATGTATTGCAACTGTTATAACTTGATCTTGCCAAATAGTGATCCCACGTCAACGTATCACAATTGTTATAACGTGTTTATCACTGATTATCAATTATATAAAAGTATGTACAACCTCATTAACAATCTGATTATGAATCATGTATAACACGTTATAAGAGAAGTCATATTTTAAAGTGGTGGCAAATGATTAGTAGTAGTAGTAGTAGTAGTAGTATCAATTTAAATACCAACATTAAACATTTGTTGATCAGTAAAAGTCAAAGGATATTGGTTTGGACTCATTCTGTCTTTTGAAATGCAAAATAGTGACAGTTAAGAAAATTTACTCAACTGAAATAAAGGAAATTTCTCCATTGCCTTCTCCAACTGCCTCAACGTGTGGCAATGATGTTGATACAGAAGCTCGTAGACTAACCACCATGTGGGGCACTGTATGCTGTGGTGTGCTGTGTTCACAATGACAAATAATCACCCTCTCCCACTTCACTTTTCTGCCATTTAGCAGACACTCTCATGCAGAGTGACTTCCATTGCCTAATTTTCTGAAGCAGTCTCCTTGGAGCAACTAAGGGTTAAAGGTGTTGACCAGGGACTCAATGATGGTAGTGCTGGAGGTAGGATTCCAACCCACGTCCTCTTGGTCCAGAGGTGAGGACCACTAACCACTAGACCAGCACCGTCCCCATGCATCCCCGTGCATTTAGAGTTGAAGGAAATTCTAGAAGGTGACTGTGCCATTACCACACAACCAGTTAATAGGACTTCAAGCATGCACCGTTACACAATTGTAGTGAATATAAAATGGACAACGCAGGTAATATCGGCAGGAACCGTGATTTCTAATGAAAAGTTTGCACAGTTCATTTTTCTATTATGAATTCATTAATTATCCAGTTGTAATCATTAGCACATTTTTCACTTGTCGTTTAACAATATTTGTTGTTGCAATCTTTAATGATTCATAATGAATGAGAAAGTTTACACTGTATGAAAAGTATGTAAATTATAATTTTTTTAACTTGGCAGAAGAAATCTTCAACTTAAAAAAATATGACATTTTCTGAAATTTGGTCAGTATGCCATCCAGTGTTCTAAGACACCATAAGGAAATAGACTTTGTGAACTTGTTTAACATTTTATGAGCTGCTTCCTGGCAATCCTGCTGGGTGTTAATAGATCACACTTCAAATGAATCTGTCCTTGATCTCTAATCCTGTAAAGATAAGAATTGTTCTTTTTCAACTGCTTCAAAAATCTAAATCAACAATATTTAAAATATATATACACCATTTGAGAATACTGTATGTATGCTATTGTTTGTTCTGCTGACACAGGGGCATGTCAACATGGGCGGAAACTTCTCAATTCTTATCAGCTCATGCTCAGAATAATGATGCTCTTGCAGGTAAAAGGAAGCAGGAACTTTGCCGCTGCATTTCATCACAGCTGGGCCTGTGGGATGGAGCGAAGGTGGGGCATGTGATTGGCAGCTATAAAAGTCTGCCTACAGTCCAACACAACACACACTCCAACTCCAACTTGAATCTGAAGAGGAGAGAGAGCGACGAGCAGGTGAGAAATCACAAACCTCACCAGTCTTTTATATGTGCATGTACTCCTGTTGTTTATAAGGGCTTTTGTGGACTGATTTGTGAAGATGCTCTGACTTTCTCAAACACAACAATCTTTATTTAGAGGTTGTGCTTTCTTAGAAATGATAAATTTACTTAAATTTACATTTTACTTAATTGCAAAATTGCAATTATATTCTAAGCTCTTCCGTATGAGATTGCTTGTGATTTTTCATCTACACGTTTAAATCTTTACATTACATTTGCGCTTCAGCTTGTGCTTCATTAGAAATGATGAATTAGATTAATTATACAAATAGACAAAAGTTCAGTTATGAATGTATTGATGCATGCTGTTGTTGTTTAGACTGCAGTAAACTGATTTTGCTTTTTAATATTTGCGTTTCAGTCATGAATCTCATCATATCCATTGTGGTGCTGGTGGGATTATGTCACGTCTTTTACAACCCGACCGTATCAGGTGAGTTAAAGCATCAACAACCAACTACAAAATGCTTCGACTTTTACCAAATGTAGTTCTGTTTTACTCTGACAAACATCATTAACCACCGGCTTGTATAGTTCTTGCCTGGTTTATTCTAATCTGATGTACAGTACTGTGTAAAGTAAACTTTATTGTCATCTCAGCTCTATACAAATATACAGAGAGACCAGACGACGCAGCTCCAGGACAGATAGAATTTACATATGTTAATAAATTATGAAACATAAAGTCTAATTTTGAGGTTTAAAAAAAAATTGTTACATGACATTCATGAATATGTGCCATTTTTGCAAAAGCAATCAAGTGGAGAAAACAAAATAAATGAAACAAAGCAAAAAGAATTGTTCAATAATCATGATTGAAAAAACGTTCAATTAATCGTGATACTGCTATTATGTTGTATTGTTCAGTGCTACATTGAGGTTGAGTTTGCTACTGTAATTTTTAGATTTTGATATTAGATTTAGATTTTTAATATTTCTTCAAATTCCTTCATTACTAAAGGTTTTAGATTTTTTAGGTTTAGTTCTAGTGCTTCTTTAAATTCCTCTGTTTATTAAGTTCTGTTTCGTCTTTAAAAACAAAAATAATTGTTCAATAATCGTAATTGAGATAAAATGTTTAATTAATCCTGATACTGATTTTATGTCGTATTGTTCACCCCTACACTGGGCTGTCAGAGTTTGTGATTCGGCTTTTATTGACATAAGCGTAACAGGAGGTTCAGTACTGTAATAAAACTGTCTTGAGCCTATTTATTATTGCAATAAAAAGGAGACATGTTGATGCAGTGATGTATAGCAACAGCCGCAAAGATGCAGTATATGAATTTTGGGTGTTGTGTTTGAAGGCTCGGATGAAGGCCTGAACAGAGCCTACCTGCAGAAGGTGGTCGGAGAAGCCAAAAAACTCGTAGATGATGCTTATCTGTATTCCCGTCAAGAGTGAGTATAACGTCTCTCCTCCTTTCTGACACTATTATAGGTCAGTTTCCAAAAACGCATGTTGTCATTTTTATTTATCTTTGTTTTATTTTTGTTTTCAGATTTAGTTTTAATGTTTCTTCAAAGTTATCAGTTTATCAATTTTCAAGGAACATTTTGTGACAAAATAAAAGTCTTGAATTCTCAGTGCATGCATGTGTTGCTATTTAAAGGAGCCTGGCCAGGGTGCGCAGGAGTGGGTTCATCAAACCCTCAGATAAACTGCGTCTGATGAAGCAACCGCTGAGAAAAACCCGAGACGCCGTGAGAGCTGCAGATTACCTGCAACAGACACTGAGGCTCATCAGGGAGAATTCACACCATGCACACAAAAGATCCATTAATGCAACAGGTATAATAACCTTCACACTCACACTAGATTATTACTTTGGTTATTCCATGAGGGGAAAAAGTGTGATCACTGTGAATTTTAAAAAAGAATTAAAAAAAATCTGCGGTTGAAATAATTCCCTTAAACAGCAATGTGGCATTTTAACATTTTTTAACAGTCTAACATTCACATTTGCTTGTGGTGCACTGTGTGCTGTACTCTGTTCACTATGACAAATAATCACTGACTTTTAACCCTGATTTTCCTTCTCAGAACTGATCACTCCTGAGCAGCTGCGCACCATCCAGGAACTGACAGGTTGTGCAGCCCAAGTCCGACAACCGTCCTGCAGAACCACACCCCAAGTCAACAAGTACCGCACCGCCACCAACGTCTGCAATAACCGGTACCCTTCACACTTACATGGATGTTACATGGCATATAGCAGATGCTTTTGTCTGATGCAACTGAGGGACAGTCTCTCCGGAGACACTGTGACAGCTATATAAGTTAAAGTTTACAAAGTTTTCAAGATTTTTTCCATGTACTGAATCTGGCAAAATTTAATGCACTCATCACGATTAAATAATATTCTTATAAACTCATTCACCATGACAGTTGCTGGTTTGTCAAATAGCTCAGATGAAACTTGCGACCATTTCCGTTCCAGCTCCGTTTTTCACCTCAGTTTGTGTGTTTTGTGCTATTTCCAATCCTCAGGAGAAACTCGCTTCTCGGGGCGTCCAACACACCTCTGGCCCGCTGGCTGCCTCCTATTTATGAGGACGACATCTCCCAGCCTAAAGGATGGGATCCCACCAGAGAGTACAACGGCGTCTTGCTCCCTCTGGTACGCTGCTGATCACTTCTCTCTGGATACAAAGTCACTAACCATGTGGGAAAAACTGGTTGGCAGACTTTTACTTTTACATTTCTTGCATTAGCACATTATTATTATTATTATTATTATTATGGACATATTAATACAAAAACCTGCATAAAAAGTATATAGGATACTTTCTGCTTGAATATTGAAATTTTTATTATAACATGCAAATCTTAAAAGACGGAGGATAATTTAAAGACAAAAACATTATCCTTTAATCAAATACAGTTATCATAAAATTATTCTCATCATTATTTTACATAAACTCACATCAATTATAATGTAATGCATATAAAGTCTTTGAAGCTGCAATTGATGTGGGAATTATTTTATTTATTTTACTGAATTATTTCTATATTTTATAAATTAATGCTCTTGTATTCACATTATTTTATATTATACAATGATACTAATACTAATACTGCTACTACTAATAATAATATTAATAATGACAATTGTTGTTCTAATTATTATTATTACTGTATAATTTATTAGAAAATAATATGAATGCAAGAATATTAATCATAATTTATATAACATTGTGTTTTTTAACATACATAACTTCTTTTATATCTCATAATTTTACAGATGTATGAAGTGAAAAAGCTTTAATTGACCAAAAAAAAAAAAGTATTATTATTTTTTTTGGTTTGTTTTATTTCGGTTAGATTCCCGACGATGACCCTCGCCTGCCGTCCGACAGCTGCCTCCCGGTGTTCCGCTCTGCTCCCGCCTGCGGCTCGGGCAACAGCGCCTTCATGTTTGGGGGAGTGGCAAAGGTGAGGGAGCAGATCAACTCGCTGACCTCCTTCCTGGACGTGGGTCAGCTGTACGGCCCGGAGGAGGGCCTGGCACGCGAGCTCCGCGACCTCTCCAATGACGGCGGCCTGTTGCTGGTCAACGACAACTTCCAAGACAACGGCCGAGAGCTGCTGCCCTTCACCAAGGTGGTCAGCAACATGTGCACCACGCGAAACCAAATCCTCAACACCACCGACCTGGAGGAGGTGCCCTGTTTCATCGCAGGTCAGTGTTCGTGGTTGCTGCTGTGGAATTTTTTGTTGTTGCTTATTTGCATGTTTGCAGCAGTTTTGATGTTATTTATTTATATTTATATTACAAGGCAAGTCAATGACTGTCAAAAGTCAAAAGTCAAAAGCTGTATTTATCCGTTCACATCCTTTACCATGATAACAGCTGTATGCTCTCTTATTATATATATATATATATGTATGAAATAGCTTGGATGTAATTTGTTACGTTTTCTCTGTTGCTTGTGGTGTAATTAACTACTGTATTAAAACAGGAGCTTGTAGCGTAGCTTAGATACTTTTAATCAGAATAGTGGCATCCTCACGCACATCCTCCCGAATCCACCTGTTCATGACACTCTTGTCTCTCCACCTGTTCAGGTGACGTGCGCGTGGACGAGAACATCGCTCTGACCTCACTGCACACGCTCTTCCTGCGGGAACACAACCGTCTGGCGCGGGCACTGAGACTGCTCAACCCTCGCTGGGGCAGCGAGACGCTTTACCAAGAAGCTCGCAAGATCATGGGGGCATTCCACCAGGTGCCAAGAATACACACACACACACACACAGTGACAAATAATCACTCACTTAGTTTATATGATAGGACATAAACAAAATATACACATTAACGCAACTAAACATTCATTAAAACCGGTATTCTGACTGTATTTAATTAGTGCAGAATTATGTGTTTTAGTAGATTTGACTTAAAAAATAAATAAATAAAATGTTTCAAACAAAGTTAAAAACAAAAGTTCAAGCTGCTTCACAAATTTTGTGCAAGAAATACAACACCTTCTGACTTTTAAGAATTATCCACAGCAACGACATGCCCCAGTCTGCAAAAATGACGCACTACAACCTGTGTTTGGAGGAACCTACTAAATTAATATATCACAATATTTGTTATTGTTGATATCATGATACTCGATATATCGTCCAGGCCTAATCCTGATCTGGGTTATGGAGTAAATTCTAAAATTCCGTTCCAGTTTTAATCCATTTTAATATTTCTCCCACGCAGATCATCGTGTTCAGGAACTACCTGCCCCACATTGTTGGTACGGAGGCAATAGAGAATACCCTTGGCCCGTATCCCGGATACGACCCCAACACCGACCCCAGCATCTCCAACGTCTTCGCCACCGCTGCCTATCGCTTCGCCCACCTCGCCATCCAGCCCCTCGTGTTCCGCATCGACGAAAACTTCCAGAACCATCCGCAGTTCCCCAGCGTGCCACTCTTTCAGGCCTTTTTCACCCCATGGAGGGTTATCTTCGAGGGTGAGTTCAGGGGAAAGTTTGGGCTGGAGTCGGTCATTCTGGGGTGTGCTTCCCAAAAGAATGGGAAACGTACATAGTGTACATTAGCAGCTAACATAGTGTTGCTAATGTAGTTAGCAATACGTTTGCAACTACTAAACGCACCTCCGATTTTAGTGTTTATGCGAATTTATTTTCACATCCCTAATTTGCACCCAGGTGGCATTGACCCGCTGATCCGAGGCCTGATCACTCGTCCGGCCAAACTGAACCAACAAGACCACATGCTGGTGGACGCGCTCAGGGAGAAACTCTTCGCCTTCACCAGCCACATCGCCATGGACCTGGCATCTCTCAACATGCAGCGCAGCCGAGACCACGCCCTGCCAGGTAGAAAACGCCTTCTAGAGCTGCCCAAGAAGGCGCCAGTGTGACTGCTCACGTTTTGTAGCTGTGACATTAAAACTGGAGGAGGAGTAGTGGTCAGAAAAAGTGTGTGGAATAAAAATGTGAACGCTCACCGCAGTAACAGTAAAATCGAGCTCCTGTTTATTATGAAGTGATGTTACAATATATATGACGTCTGATCGATGTATCGTTACACCCCTAGTAAAGCTGCAGCTATCGATTCTTTTTGTAATCGAGTATTCTACACATTTTTTCATCGATTAATCAAGTAATCAGATAAATAGGGAATAGATTTGACTGAACTGGAGAGCGTTTTAGTGAGCAGACAGCACGTGTGTTTACATCACGAAAAATGTCATTTATGTGTTTTTACACATTTACTGCTGTTTTTGTGCACGGAAAATCTCACAAATACTTTCACGTACAGAGGAATCAGGTCGTAGAGCTCGTTCGGAGCATACCCTAGCGAGTGAAGAAAATTTAACCAAACTTTGATTCTAGAATCGAATTTTGTAATTAATTTATTGAAGTTGTTTAAATAATCATTTCAGCCCTAACCCCTAGTAACAATATGTATGATGTTTGATTGATGTTTACATTTTGGATCGATGTTATGAGTTCGGTGAACAATTTCAACAATGTACCGATTTAGATTGATGTATTGTTACACCCCTACAGTATAAAAACATCCGTAAATGTGGCGCTCACAAACTCACTGCGCCTCACTGATTTTTCGCCAGGCTATAACGAGTGGAGGAAGTTTTGTGGTCTTTCCGAGCCCCAAACCGTGGACGAGTTGGCCGTTGTGCTGAACAACACAGAACTGGCACAGAAGCTCATCGATCTCTACGGCACTCCGGCCAACATCGACATCTGGCTGGGAGGAGTAGCCGAGCCTTTCGTGGACGGAGGTCGAGTCGGGCCGCTCTTCTCCTGCCTGATCGCAACCCAGTTCCAGAAGATCCGCGCCGGTGACAGGTACTCAGATCAGGACATTTACGTTTACAGCATCTAGCGACTTCCGTTTCCTAATTACTCAGACCGTCTGCAGAAGCTTGGGGTTAAGGGTCTTGCTCCGGAACGCAGTGTGTGGTAGTGATAGAGGTAGGATTCAAACCCACAACCTCTCGGTTTAAGAGGCGAGCATCCTAACCACTACACATTCTGACCAAACTGAGGTAATTTTTTTAAGGTAGCCAGGGTCCTTGTTCCTTCATTAAACGAATTTCCAACTAGAATCAGCGAGAAAGAAATTCTCATTCACATTTTATCCCCAGAACAGCGGTTGTTTTCCAGATTTGTAGTAATGATCTTAGCTCATAGCTCAAATATAATGTATAATACAGACTATTTTACATGTTTCAAAAGTTAGCCCTAAAAATGCTTTGATCTAATTGTTTTTTCCTGAATTCTTAGATTTTTATGATTAAAAAAAAAACATTTTAAAGCAGTTTTTGTTTTAGAGTCAGAAACTCGAATCAGATCCTAAATCCGTTTTCTGATTTAATTTTAGAAATAGAAGCGAGAAATCAGGTCCTGAAATCACATTTCTGATTTTAGTTTTAGAATTAAAAACTCAAAACAGGTCCTGAAATCTATTTTCTAATTTTAGTTTTAAGATTGGAAATCCAAATCATGTCTTAAAGTTCATTTTCTGATTTTTGTTTTTTGAATTAGAAATTCAAATCAGGTCCTGAAATCCGTTTTCTGATTTTAGTTTTAGAACTTCAAATTCAAATCAGATCTTGAAATCCGTTTTCTGATTTTATAGTTTTAGAAACGGAAACCCAGATCAGGTCTTGAAATCACACTTTCTATTGATTTATTTTAAAGTTGAAAACCTAGTTCAGGTGTTGAAATCCGTTTTCAGATTTTTGTTATAGAATCAGAAATCCAGATCAGGTCTTGAGTTGAAAATCCATTGAATGCAAGATAAAATTCCACAAATAAAATTCTTACTGCCTTCTTTACAGATTAAAGAATTAAGAAATCAGGTCTTTAAGGGAAACTAGAGTCTTCCATGCTACACTTTATGTTTCTGAGACCGCTGTCCTACAAAGTCCATTTTTTAATGATTTTTTGGTGTTTTTCCCCCTGTGTCCAGGCTCTGGTGGGAGAACAGTGGCGTTTTCTCCAAGAGACAGAGAGACTCGTTGATGACCGTGTCTCTTGCTCGCATCATCTGTGAGAACACAGGCATAAGGAGAGTTCCTGAAGATCCGTTCCGCTTTGATCCCACCAGGTCCAACTTCATCAACTGCAAGGACATCGAGCCTTTAGACCTCACTCCCTGGATCGAGCTTGGTAAGGCAGAAAAAAAACAGAAATAATATTCTCTATAGGAGTACCGACAAAGGAGCGATCTTACCAGACAAAATCAATGCTTCTCCCCTTCTTGATTACATTTAAATGTGATTATTATTTTGATGGGTTTCAACTTAATATTTTTGATCACAGTTTCGCCAAAACACAAGCTGATTATCAATCTATCAACCGAATATTTACAACACATGATTAGAGGATTGATATTTAATGAATTTCTTTTTACCTATTTTCTAGAATGTTGAAGCAAAATGCCCATTAAACAAATAATCACATTAGTTTGGCCTTAATTGAGTCTCCTGCCTTGCTTGTGGGGTTTTGGCCCTTCAGCCTGAATATTTGGGGTTGTAGCTTATCTTTGAACTTTGGCCTTCCAGGTGAGCATGACAGCCACCGTGCGTACAATGGAAATGAGGTTAGCCTTGTGTCTGCTCTTTTGAACTCTAATAAAATGATTCCATTTTCCATCATTTTCACGTTTAAGAGAAGCTTGCAATCTGCTTACTTTTTCTTTCCACTGCTAAGGCCTTATGCAGTGCATGTTGTTGAAAAGGTTTTTGACGCAGAATGACCTTACAGACAGCAGAATTCACTTCTTTCTTTCTTACTTTCTTTCTTTCTGTGTCAAGGATTCTCTGAATAACGTTCTGATCAACTTTGCATGTGATGATTATGCATGTGTTGGTGCATTATGGTTCACTCAGACTGTACTCTGTATGATGCACGCTTTCTGTCCTAACTTTTATCTACACATGGCTGTATAAAAACACTGCCACAATATAAGAAAAAAATATAAAAAATATAATAATTAATCAGCAGAAATATAAGAAATGTGTTTATAAATCTTCAGATCCCGATGCACAACCAGGCCCGGGCCCAACCGGACCCCCAGGACCATCCGGACCTGCTGGGGAACCAGGTAATGTTTTTAAAACCATTTTTCTGTCTTTAAAGAAAATCTTTATTAAAAGCTCAGTATAAAAGCATTCTTACCACATGCTTTGTGTTTGGTCGATTGTGGACGTCATATTGATTTAGGGTTACAGCTATACAATATTTTAGTAATCAATTATTCTACACATTTTTCCTGTGTTTAAATTGCTGTAAAATACTGGAGAGCAAAATTCATGTAGTGCATTTAAGACACAAGGCCTTCTGTATTTTTAAGATTTAAAAATTAAACTAAGAAATACTGTATATTTAAATAATATTTAAATAACATACAAAATGATCTCAGCCAGCCAGTAAATTACAATTTTCATCACGATACAATATTCAAAACAATTATTTATATAGTGCTCTTAACAACAGCTATTGTCACAAAGAGCTTTACATATAACCGGCCCAAACCTCCAACAAGCAAGCCTGAGGTGACAGTGGCATCACACCAAACCACCGTCAGCAAACTTCAGTGATCAGTGAGGGTAGGAGGGAAAAAAAGGGACTTTATTATATGGACAACAATTCGATGTCTTCCTGCATTTTAATGCAATTCAGGAGACAGCAATCAATATAATTTAATATCACTTAACATCATATCAAATCACAAAAAGCAACTAAAATATCATTTAATGTTTTCATTTTGAATGAATGCTATGGGCTTGTTAATCACTGAATCGATGTATCAGAGTGGACTGATGTATTGTAACACCGCTACTAGGGCTGGGCAAGTAATCAAATGCCACATTTAGATTGTCTAATCGAAGTCACAATTATTGTGATTATAAACTCTGTTAATAATTCATTAAAATAAACATTGTAAGGTGTTCTTTTGAGATTGGTAGTTTAGCCGACATAAAAGAGGTTGTCTTTACAATGGAGAGAAATGGCATCTTGGCATTAGCGGCAGCGTTAGCTTCTCAAGCTTCTCTGGATATCCCACCATGAGTTCTTAACCGTGTGTGTCCCGCCCCTAGTTGAATGGATTTCAAACGTCTCCACCGCGCTTTTTTCTGCTGATGGCACTTAGCGCTCGGAACGCTGTGAAGCTCAGAGGATTTGTATTAAAAATAGGCGCTGCCAGTGCAAAAAACATGTTTTGTGGACACAGGCCCTTAATTAACCTATCTGGAAATACAACAAATTTGCTAAGTATATTTTTGAATTTATTAAATCTTCTCTCACTTTCTCTTTCTTTTTGTTTCTCCAGGTGCCCCAGGCGTAAACGGGCTCCCCGGACCCCCCGGACCCCCCGGCCCTGCTGCTAACATAACCACCCAGAGCTCGGCCTTCTCCGTGCAGTTTGGCAGCGGCATCTTAACCCCCGGCAGAATCATCATTTTCCGTCAGCCCACTTTCAACGAGCTTAACGACTACAGCACCCGGACGGGAGAGTTCACCTGCAGTGTTCCCGGCGTCTACGAATTTGAGTTCTTCCTAACATCGAGCCGCAATGCCGGGACTGTCACGCTTCGGCGCAACGGCAGCATAGTCCTGACCCGAACTCCGTCTGCACAGGCCATCAACCAGCAGCTTTATTTCGGCCAGACGGTGCTGCAGCTGGAGCGTGGAGATCGCGTCTGGATGGAGGCTGTGCTGGGCAGTAGTGGCTTTCAAGCCGACAGCACCTTCAATGGGCATCTACTTTTCACCAGATGAGGGGGTCCCACTTTCACTTAAGCTTACAATTTAAAATGTTAGGGGTGTCACGATACATTGTTATATCGATTCAATGGATGACGATTCGATGTCTGACCGTTAATGATACAATACTATATGGGTTCAATTCGGTACAATACAATTTCGATTTGAGTGAATTCAGGAGCCAACGATCAAGACGAGGCATCAAATGTAATGTCATGATATGATATTATATCATATATATCATAATATTATACTGATATGAGAAAGTATCATAACTTCCATTCAAATCAAATTCACTAAAAGTATTTCAATGAAAACTATGGACTTGTTGATCATTGAATCGATGTAGATCGATGTGTCGTTACACCCCTAATAACCATGCGCATCTTTACATACTCATGTGTATTGCTCCCAACCCATTCTCCTTCTTTCCAGTTTCCATTGCACTGAGATGCTATCATCAGCGGTGGTTACACTATTTGATGGCTGTTACACTTGTGAATTTGTATTCTTTCATGTGGAATAATGTTTAGTTTATGTATGTGTTGCTCTTTTACCACCATCAGTTTGTATATGAAGACCATTATCTGGGATTTAGAGTAAGCATCACGGAAAATGTTAATCATAGTTGCTTGAAGAAATGTGATTAATATTACTTGCATAGCATAAAGACGATTATCTGTGTTTCTGATTTCTGAATTTGCATTTCAGATGCATATATTTATATGGAGTTTTACATCATATTTTATGTATACTCCAGAGTATGTGCCTGCACTGTATCTTGGTTAGCTTACTAAAATTGCTAATAAACAAAGCTGCATACCTCAGATTCGTTCTTTGTTATATTCATATCTTGTCATTTAAGTGTCTTTGAGTACCTTTAAAAGCGCTCTATAAATAAAATGTATTATTATTATTATTATTATTAATTATTATTTATTATTATTATTTATAGTATTTGCAGGTATATAGAGTAGGTATCTTTGCAAGGTCCCCTAACCTTGTTTTTTGTAATCATTTGCAAGCAAATAATTTACTTCTTTCAGATTCTCAGATAAATGCAAGAACTTATTCCTAAATCCATCTTTTCCATATTTAGTATTTTAGGCAGTTGGTGGTGTAACGGTTGAGTGTTCACCCCATGATCAGAAGGTCGCCGGTTCGAATCCCAGACCATAACTGTAACAGTGGTAACTTTGGTACTCATGAGCAAGGTACCGTTCCCATGCACTGCTCCCTGGGCGCAGCCCATTTTAACTGCCCACTGCTCCTTCACAGATGGGTCAAATGCAGAGGTCACATGTGGTTGTGGTGCACTGTGTGGTGTATTCACAATGACAATCACTCACTTTCACACACGCACACACACACACACACACACACACAATGACAGACACCATGTTGCTGTGTAATGTCATAAAGTCATAGATAAAATAAATGTTTAACCGAGTAGAAGGATGTGAAATCCGAAAAATGGGTGTTATTAGAGTGTTTATAGAAACTAAGTGTGAAATATAAGAATAATGCTTGTGCTGATGTTTGGGTTACTAATAATAAGGGGAATAATCAATAATTCGTCAAACGTCTTGGGGCTTAAGCAGTTCCTTGTAATCCTTCATGTATCTAATAAAACATCTCATATAAATACTACATAAGCAAAATCGTTAAATACCCACTACACGGGATTACACTGTGAATAAGACAGCAACATGTAAAAGTGATTTATATAACACATTAACAGGAAAATGAACTTATTTACAGTTTCCATGTTACCAAATTGACCCGGAAGTACACTGACCAAACTAGAAACACTGCGAGACCTTGCAAAACATTCACGGGATCTAGGCAAAGTGCGTCCCTTTTTAAATCAACCGTCGGATTTTTTAAAACCCGTTTTTTACTCCCTAATAACATCGGGTGAATATTTATCAGAGGTTTTAAAAATCATAAAATATCGCTTTTAACGTTACGTTTAAACGCCTAAACTGACCATAAGAGCCGCGTACGCATGCGCAGTGGAGAGACGAGCACCCGGAAGTGATGAGTTAAAAATGTCAACAGGCGGCTAGAGCAAGCCGTGCGTGTGTGTGAAGATGAAGGCCAAGAAAAAGAAGAACAAAAACAAGAACACGCAGGCGAGCGCGCTAATCACTGTGCAGACGACCGAGCAGCCGCAGCTGGAACTGCAGCAAGCGGACAGGCAGGGGAATGAGCAGACGAAGAAGCAGAAGAACAAGCCAGATACTCGCTCGGGCCGCGCTGGACTGGTCTTCCCCATCGGCATGATCCACAGGCAGCTGCGGATGGGAAACTACGCCGAGCACATCGGCAGCGGAGCCTCCGTGTTCCTGGCCGGTGTGATGGAGTACCTGGTGCTTGAGATCCTGCGGCTGGCCGGAGACGCCGCCCTGCACAAACACGCCAAGCAGATCACGCTGCACGACCTGCCCGGCCTGCACGACCCCAATACCTACCGCAGGCTGCTGGCGCTCACCGGACACCCGGACACCGAGCCTCGCTACGAACAAACCCGGCTTCTGTACCCCGCAGCCGGCAATGACGAACTTGCTGCGTGAGAATGGAAGTTAAGATGGGGAAAAGTTGATGTGATGGACACTTAAAAACAAAACCCATCTAAATCGGGAAACTGTGTGTGTGTGTGTGCGTGTGCGTGCGTGAGACAGACAGTTGTATTTGTGTGTGTGTGTGTGTATGGAGACAATGAGGTCCCATTTCAATACTTTTTTATAAGTACTTAATTATTAAATAAAATGGTTGAACTTATTCATGGCTGCAGCAATCAATTATTTTAGCAAGTGAATATTACATCAGTTGGTGAAAGTGAGTGATAATTTGTGATTGTGAACACAGTACACCACAATGAAATGTGACCTCTGTATTTGACCCACCTGTGAAGGAGCAGTGGGCAGTGCTTGGGGACGGTACCTTGCTCATAAGTACTTAAATGGTACATTTACTTGTCCAGGATTTGAACCAGCGACCTTTTGAATGAGAATAAAAGACAGGTTTATTACAGTGCATTAATTTGTTGACTTTTAGGGAAACATAAATGTTTATTGGGGCAGTTGGTAGTATATCAGTTAGGAAGTTGGACCTGTGATCAGAAGGTTGCTGGTTCAAGACCTGACCTAGTAAAGGTACCACTAAGATACACATGAGCAAGGTAGCACTGCTCCCCGGGCGCTGCAGATGGGTCAAATATTGTAATACACAGTATGCTGTACAGTGTTCACAATGACAGTGTCTCACTTATTGTGCAAATTGCGTACAGTAAAATTCTGGCAACCTAAATCCATTTTTGTGCCTTATTTTGTGGGTTTTTCTTTACATTTACAATATTTAGCAGAATATTTATCCAGAGTGACTTCCAACTCCTAATTACAGGGACAGTCTTTCTGGAGCAACTTGGGGTCAAGGGTCTTGCTCAGGGGCCCGGTGGTGGTGTTGCTGTAGGTTGGATTTGAGCACATGACCTCTTGGTCCAGAGGCGAGCATCCTACTACCAGACCACCATTTTAAAAAATGGAAAAATAAATAAAACATTATTTTTAATTATTTAGCATAAACTAGTTAATACATTTAAATAAAAATAATAGCTACATAAACCCATAATTAGTTTGTACATATAAGGGACTTACATGCCTTAAAAAGAGGCATGCTTCCTCTGTTCCACCTTGAGGACTGAGATAAACTGCATAGTCACAAGTGATTTTAGATTTATTGCTGCTGGCTGTGTTTTTATAAGATACAAAATGCACTGAATTACAAATTTAAAGCATATAGGTTATCTGGAATGTTTTTTTCTCATTTAAGTCAAATGGGTAGAAGAGTTATTTAAAATACACAGCATTTAAGAGTTGTGTTCTCATGCATCAAGTGAATTCAGCAGACCTAATTATGTCAAACAGAATTTATTTTAGCCAGATAAGCATGATGATAAGATTAGTAGAGAGAGATGGCACATTAATATGGGTCTGATTAGATTTTTGGCTGTCCTGTTTTCATGGAGATTTCCTTTATGTATGTTGAAGCAGGAAAATCATTAAACTATGAAAGACTGTGGCCTTCCTGGACATGTCTGTCTTTCTAAACACAAAATGTGTTCTCATTATTTTATCTGTTATTTATTCTAAGACATATGCTTGGGTGGAGAGGCTGTGAATGTCAACAAGTGACGAAGTGGATTCTGAAAGCTCTTGTTTAAAAACTTTGTTACTAAACCTCCTGCTGATGACTTTCTTATTTTTTATATTCATCTGTGTTTTAATTATCACATTTGATCAATCTGCTTATTTCTTAATCATATGGCTTACAGGAGTTTTGAAAATTATTCAAAATTATAAGACATCTCACATTTCTCAACTCATCAACATCTAGTCGGTTAACCATTGTCTTTGAAATTTGCATATCCGTTTTTGTAAGTATGCTCTCTCCAAATACCCTTTAAGCAAATAAAGTGTGTTAAGTTATTCATAGACATGCATAACAAGATGCTGTTTATATATTGTAACTTTAATACAAACAAATGTGTAGAAGCTATATACACATAAAATCAAATAAAAATACACTAACAGATGCTACCCAAAGGCTTGTCTTAAAAGGGATTCGTGATGTCTGGCCTTCGTCCCAGGATGATTTTGGCTGTGTGACTGCTGCAGGTAAGAGGGAAACCCAAAGAGACTTTCATTTTCTAAAGCTGAATGTTAATATATGTGGTGCTTACCATAAAAAGCATATGTGATATTTACTTTTCTTCCTTTGCACTTAATATTAAATTAGGGTTGTTATTGGGTGAACAAAGTCGTTTTAGGCTCGTTATTTTGGGTCATTGATATTTTCTAGTTTTACTCAAAGCCTACATAGTGCCACCTGGTGGCAATCAGGTCTTTTATCATTTCCACTCATTTTACACTCAATTTGTCTGAAAATGATTAAACAGAGAAGATCAATAATGAGCAGCAATGTTCTGAGACACGGTTTACGCGCATCTGTACTTTTGTGTTGGTGTGAAGCTATTGAGGCAACATTTCGAATTTAGACATACAAAAAGTAAAAGAAGCTGGTTCGTGTTTGTATCACTGATAGTAAGTTTTGGAATTTTTATTTTGTGTTTTAACTAAAGGCGTCTCTGTTTTTATCAAACAGAGTTGTAGGCTGAGGTCAGAGTCAACTAAAATAAATCGATGTAGCTTTGTGGTACAAAACCATATTCTATTCGTTTTCTCAATCTTAATAAATGTTTTCCATGACTAAGTCCAGAAGTTGACGAACCCAAAAATAGCTTGAGAACACAGCTGTGAGGATAGGTATAGCACAGCACAGCACAAGACACCACGACCAAATGTGACATCTTTATTTGACGCATCCGTGAAGAAGCAGTGGTCAGCTTTTTTGGTAACGTTGGCTGTGTCAAAATGGCCGCCTGATCGCTTGTAAGCGAACTTTTCCCTCATACACACGAAAAAAAATGTTTAAACCATGATTACATTGCCTGGGTTAATGTGTTAAATTAGCTAACTTCAGTTTGTTCACACTTCATTATGGAAGTCGACAGAGGATACACGCCAAACTCATTTTCGTCATGTTATCTCGAGATCGTGAGATATTTCTCTCGCTGTATTGTTTCTCGTAATTTTTCTACGTGACTGAAGTTAAGCTTTTATCACGGACTGTAACATGTCGAAATGTGCTGGACAGTTATCATATCAGTTTTCGGAAACTCAGGAAAAATGTAAAAAGTTTTTTTCTTAAAAATCATTCGAAGAAACTATCGAGATGGCAAGAAAAGTAACTCGTGATCTCGAGATAACGAGAAGAAACATATTGTTGATACGGATCCTCTGTCAACTTATGTACTTCATACGCATTATTCACAGCATTTCGTCTGAAATCTCACAACGCACTTAAAATAAGTTAAAATAGTCTAAAAATGATGACTAAAACTTATTTTGTAGACTATAACTATGAATGGCTAAAATGTGTCTAAAACTAATAAACACTTTCAAGCATCAGGACTAAAACTACATCTAAACTATTACAAATATTTTGTTCCAGATATTACCAGTAGATGGAGACAACAGAACAGCACCTGCCTGCTCTATATGCAACATGTCTAACTAGTTAAGGCAGATGGACAGGAATCAAGGCCCACATTACTGTCTGCTGAAAATGCATAATATGTGATCATCCCATCTTTGGGAACGGCGCTTCACAATTCATATTTACTAGGACTGTTTTCTACGACAGCGTTTCCCAATCCCGGTCCTCGCGCCCCACCGCTCTGCACATTTTCCCTATTTCCTGCACTGTCGCTCGCTGGTCCTACGTTGCTAATTAGCTGATTAGTAGCATCAGCTGTGCTGTTGGTCGGGAAAGTCGAATCTGTGCAGAGCGGTGGGGCGCAAGGACCGGGATTGGGAAACGCTGTTCTAGGACTAAGACAGTTGGTGGTATAACGGATAGGGAGTTGGCCCCGTGATCGGTTCAAGACCTGGACTGGTAATGGTACTGAGGTACTCATGAGCCCCCAAGCACTTCTTCATGGAAAGGTCAAATGCAGAGGTCATATTGTCATTGTGGTGCACTGTGTGCTGTGTTGTGCCGTGTTCAAAATGACATACAGTATAATCACTCACTTTAATTCATGTAGGCGTTTTATAAGAATCTCTGAGTCGAAAAGCGTCCGTATTGGGGCAGTTATTAGTGTAAGGGTTAGGGAGTTCGCCTCGTGATTTTAAGGTCACAGCTTCAAATCCCAGACCGGTAAAGGTGCTCATGAGCAAGGCACCGTCCCCAAGCACTGCTCCCCGGGTGCTGCCCATGTCAGATGCCCACTGCTCCTTCACGGGTCAAATGCAGAGGTCACATTTGGTTGGTGCTGTGCTGTGTTCACAATGACAAATAATCACTCACCTACTTTATTGTTTGCATACATTGTGCAAAAGTCTTGTGCTGAGGCTTGTTTTTAGATTTGGCTAGAAAAATGAGGCAGTTACAGTAATTTATGTGAAAACATATACTGCATATTTTACAAGAGTGCTTTAAAAGAGTAAAGTCTGACTTTTTCTGAGCAGAATACGAAGAAATGACAGGTATATTGACAGGTAACAATATTGTATCAGCTGGTGTACACAGCATTATTCATATTATGTGAACTTACACCCTATATTTAGGAAAAGCATATAACTTGTTCATTTAAAATTAAAATACAGAAGGTAATGCGCCACAAAGTCTGGCTCTTTGGATGCATCATGGGAAGGAATGAGGGGTGACCCAAGACTTTTGCACAGTAGTGTATATTTGTATACATTTTCCCTCCAGCCTTTTTGAGACTAAACTCTCTTCTTTTATCTGACTTTCCCCTCACCAGCTACTTCATTTGGTCAGCAGCGTCGAGCATCACCCCATTGGGGCTGAGAAACCCCAAACAGCTGGACGTTCTCTCTGAACCGCACCTCCTCGCCACATCTAATGTTTGGGTTTCACTCAGTAGCGATGTGGAATGCGGCCTTCGTCACTGCGGGACGACGACACCGCCGTTTACATTCATCCATAGAAAGTGACCCCAGGGCAGGATTTATAATGAGGTAAGCAAAAAAAAAACCTCTGGTGGAATTTCAGAAATGTGCTCATATTGCATTGGAGGAGTTGAAGTTCCTGCTCCACATCACATCACCTCGACTCCACCCACTGTTTTCTCTGTGATTTCTCACCAAATGCAGCTTACACGTGCAGAGTGCCACGTAGGCCTATGTCTGTCTGTGTGTGAGTGTGTGTGTGTGTGTTAAGGCTTCGCTCTTAGACTCTGAGTAATGGAAACCTCCTGTTTGTCCAGGAAAAATCAGCTGAACTGGTGTATGTCAAGCTCTCCTTTCACTGGAATTTCTTTTACAAGATTCAAGATTCTTTATTCTTTACATTTGTTAAACAGGTACACAACACACTGAGAAATGTGCCCTGAATCGGCCTGAGACTGATACAGATACATTTAAGAGAAACATAAAAACTAATATGATTATATTATATAGAAAAAAATAAGTTCCAAATAAACATCACAATTTTAAACAGTACAAATCTGATAGAGAAGAATTTATAATACCAACCCTGGGCAGGCGCCAACACACCGCAGGGCACACACACAATCCCACTCTCATGCACACCTTACGGGGCGAATTTAGAGTCGTCAATTAACCTATATAGCATGGCTTTGGACTGTGGGAGGGAACCGGAGCACCTGTAAAAACCCACGCGAACACGGGGAGAGCATTCTGATATATATGTCTACTGTTAACTGTTAACATTTAATAAACTAGCGTTAAGATTTAGCGCAGAGAAACCCAGCTTCAGGGTCGGAATGCCCAACATTCAGTGATTTCAGCCTTTAGTGTTGATCGGCTAAACTTGTGATGTCTAACCAATCAGACGGTGCGGTGGGCGGGGCATTCCTCTAGACCATAGAATGCTGACTTAAAACAGAGAGAGGTGGCTACAGCTCAGCCATAATAACACATAGTTTCATTCATTCATTTATTGGCGTATCCGTTTAAAAAGTGACCAAAGTGTCAAATATTGGCACTGATAATTGTTCGATCCCCAGTCTTTATGGTTATTTTGCAGTTTTCTGCGTTATTGAAATTTTGAAAAACACGATTACACGATTGGACTCAAACTCATGGCCTATGCCTTGGGCTAATACAGAGGTGGCTGCATCACAGTCAAATCAGTGCATTTTTAAATTCATATTCATATTTTGCATATTGTTTTATGCATATTTTGCATTTGCATATTTATGACCAATATCAATAATCATAATTATGATTATGTCTTATCTTCCTGCAGAGTGTAATCAATAACTGGCCTCATTCACTAACCGTTCTTAAGAAGAACTTTGTTGGTAAAAGACATTTATGCAGTTTTCATCAAGATTCTGACATACAAACAGAATCTACAAACTGACCAGCACTCTTATGCACATTGTATTGCATACCTGTTTGTGTAAAACATTAACATGAATAAGGCCTGTTGTCATTTCACAATGACACACACTACATGTGTGATGGGCAGTATAATTTGAATAATAATGCTGTTGCAAATTTATTTCTGAATGCAACAGTGCAAGAATAGCCTTTCTGGGCCTAGTTTGTCCTCCGTTTGTTTCAACCTTAAACATAAGGTCTTTTAAATTTCATATTCTCCAGCCGTAAATGCCCTGTGATGTCTGACTGTGACGATGTAGTCTATGGGGCCTCCTCGTGCCGCTTCGGCTTGTGTGTCAGAAGAGGAGAATTTCACCAACGTGGACAGAGGAATTGGGTTAATCACTTGCAGATGTGGAGCCGCCACTGAAGAGCAGTTCACACCGGCGACGCCAGGGGAGCCTGAACGTCTGGCAGCAAGCTAAAAATCCCCCAAAAAACAACAGCGGCCAGTACAACTAGTTCCGTACCACTGGCACTGGCTGAAAAATGCATTTTTCTCTCAGTTTAAGAGAATTCCGAGGCTGAAATCAGACATGGATGTCATAACGGCGGGATAAGTGGTGTCCTTGCTTTTAGAATTTCTTATTGAACAAAATAAGTCTGTGTTACAGCCTGAAACGTTCATCAAAGTCACGACCTGTCTGTGAAGTTTCAGAAAGTCTTCCTAAGCCACAGAAAGGATGGCAAAATATCAGAGTTAATACTGTCAGAGGAAGTGAGTTTTGACAGCAGGAGAAAGACTGAAAGCTCCCTGGAGTTCCCTGCAGCGCCGGTGTTAACCTAGGGGTCGACCGATACGTTTATTGCAGGGTCGATACTGAGTATTACCGATACCAATACTGATACCGATATACAGTGTATATACAGCTCAAAAAATTAGAGACCACTTCACTTATTCGAAAATTCCAAACATTTTTGGAGTAAATTATCTTGTCTATTATCTCATTATCTTGTGGAGTAAATGATCTTAATCTAACCTGGAAGTTACAAACTACACATATATTATTTTACAGTTACGTCACTAAAAGGGTCCACAAGTCCATCCTTATTTGCCGAGCTCTGTTTCCTCTAATCAGCAAATTGAATCAGGTGTATAGGTGTTGGAATATAACACATGGAAAAGCTGCTATAAAAACAGAATTACAGATATATATTAAAATATGCACTGCTTTCTTATTTTTCACACAACTGCAATAGCTCTTAAAAGAATAGCAACCTGTACATTTTACACTCACAGCCACATATTGCAAAGCCAGGAAACATGTGATGTGGTCTCTTATTTTTTTAGAGCTGTATATATACCTTAGACTACGAACATTTTGGAATACAACCAATTTTTTGGCCAAATTCAGTATGAACAAAATCTTGGAAGACGAACCAAGCGCTGGATCATGTTTCATACGGGAAATTGCAAAATAGCACAGAGAACAACATTTTAAACCAAGTCAAACAATTCGTCACCCAAACAGTATTTTCATCATAAAGTCAGAATTTAACCATTTATTTTGTATTGCGACCCGACGCCAGATTAACTTGAGTGACAAGAAATATCAATTGATTGGCTTCTCTATCTGGTCAACACAAAGCTGCTTTGTCATTTCACACATACAGTATGTATTGTTTTTTACACAAAAAAATTTGAATTGCTTTAAGAAATCCAACAATTAAGCACTCAAACATTGCTTTGGATGGAAATGGTCAGAATTAAATCATTTTGTGCTTAGACCAGCAGGAAAAAAAAAAAACATTTCATGTGTAGAACCATCAAATTGTTGATGTACTTTTGGCCAGGAACGGATTAATGTTTCAGCATTGATTCTTCTTGGAACTCCAACGTTTTGGAATTCGAACCACCGTTTGCAACGTATTAAGTTCGAGTACTGAGGTACCACTAAATATATATATAATATTCATTCATAAATGCCCACACTTTAGCCTGTGTTTATTTCAGAGAAATCTTTAGAATGTTTTAATGTGTTGACAGACAAAATATGTTTTTTTTATTTTGCTTTTATTTTTGTGTCTTTTCTGACCTGCAGAAAAGGAAGCAGCCGCACTTGGACCGCTTCCCTGAGATATTTGGCCTTGTGGATAGTGGCAGATACTCTGTGTCCGCCTGGTTAGACTAGCTGGGAAAAGCCAAGCCCTGTCTGAGAAAAACACTTTAATTTATCCCTTTAAACGCCTGACCAGATGGAAGAGGAAAAAAAATTTATGAGCAGAGTATTAAACAGCGGTATTATGGCCTTTTTGGTGAGGGTGTCCTTTCTTGCTTTCCTGTTTTTCCTCACCGTGCAAGCCTAGAAGCCGAACGTTAATACCTCTTCAATGCCGCTTTTGTTTACCTGAAGGTATTCTGACACTTTTTTTTTTACTTCTAGTTTCAGAATTAGCACAGGCCGGTGACTAATTTTAATGTACTGGGTCAACCGTCTGAAATTTAAAAGGGGCTGTGCTGCCCAAGAACGTTTGGAAGGAAGCACATATTTGTGGTGTAAAGTCAGGTTTCATTGGCCGGCTCCAGCTTTGCACAAAGCGAGTGGAGTTGAGCTGAGGTGACGTGATTCTCCTCTGAAACGTGTCGTGAAGTTTTTTCTATAATTCCGGCCTCTTTTCGTTCTGTCTCTTCCCATCTTGCATTTAGCTGCAGGAGATTTTTCTTCTTCCTGCTGAAAATACAGCTGATATTAATAAACTTGTTTGTGCTTGTCTCTGAATAAAAAATTATCCATCTGCAGACAATATTCAGAATGAATGCAGGCAGTTTTCATAAATGGAAAAATGCCACTCCTCTGTGTGAAACAAGGCTGACATTAGAGTGCGCTCTTAAAAACTAGAACTGATGTGTTTTGGTAACTCGTGTGTTCTGGACCTCATTCACAAACCGTTCTTAAGAGGAAATTTGTTCTTAAAACCCACTTACAGTTTTCATGAATATCACATTTACAAATGTTTTCTTATTTGAGCTTAGATAAAATCTCAATCAAACAGTGAAGAGCACTCACACTAATTTGTGGTTTTACTGGTTAGGACACTCGCCTCTGGACGATTTGGACGAGAAGTTGTGGGTTTGGATTCTACCTCTAACACTACAGTCACTGGGTCCCTGAGCAGGAACCTTAAACGAGAACATCAATTTCAACATTTATCTCTGTTGTTTGGTGTCAAGGAGTGCTGTCAGTAGTGACAAAAATTGGTGCTGCCTACACCAACAAAGCTTTTGTCACTACTGACAGCACTCTGTGACACCAAACGATAGAACTAAATGTTGAAAATGACTGAAGTTCTCATTTAACCCCAAGTTGCTTCAGGGAGACTGTCCCTAAAATTAGGAAATGAAAGTCACTCTGAATAAGAGTGTCTGCTATGTGCCATAAATGTAAATGTAAATGCCCGTTTATGCAAAACGTTTTCTGCAATTCTACAGTTGTATGATATTATCTGAGCTGCTTAACCCTCTATCAGAGGTTGCAGGGCCTGGAGCCTTCCCTAGCACTGCAGGCGCGAGGCTGGGACCGTCCCTGGGTGGGCACCAACACACCGCAGGGCACACACACTCACACAAACACACTCACATTCACACCTGGGGTTTAATTTAGGTTACTCAGTCAACCTACAGCACGCGGTTTTGGACTGTGGGAGGAAACCGCAGAGTCCGTAGAAAACCCACACTAACGCAGGGAGTTACACAGAAAGGACCTACGGCCGACCCGGGGATCGAACCCAGGACCTTTCTGCTGTGAGGCAACCGTGCCGACCTTTAAGTGTCTCAGCTTTCATACGAACGAATCTGAATGGGGCCCATTGTTTTTAACTCTAAAACATGCTTTGCTATCCCACACACCCATTTCAAGTTCCACTTCACTGAGAACACGACGTTGCATTCCAGTTGTGCTTCATTTGATTTATTTTCATTTTTTGTCTTCATTTATCAAATTCCTTGGATTTCCATAAAAGGCTGATACTGTGATTTTGCTAAAATGTGCCCTCTAGCGTCTGACTTGGCAGCATTTTATAAGAGAGGAACGTTGGCCGCTTGCACTCCCAGGCTCCATCGGTTGTTGTATGATAGATATATGTGAGTTTTTATGTCTAGGAGCAGGTAAGGTGTTCGCCCCGTGATCAGAAGGACGTCGGTTCAAATCCCGGACTAGAGAAGTTACCAGTGAGGTCCTCAAGCACTGCTCTATACAGTAGGTGCCCACTGCTCCTTCACGAATGGGTCAAATGCAGAGGGCACATTTGGTTGTGGTGCACTGTGTGCCGTGCTGTGTTCACAACAACAAATAATCATATATTTTAAATCAAATAAACGCTTTTGTTAAATTCTGAAATTTGTCCATTTCTAATAAGAAAAAGCGTCAAACTAAAAGTCCTAAGTTATTTTACGTTTGTGAGAAAGCTGAGGCTCAGTTCGGAACCGTTTGTCCCTGCGGTTTGTCATTGGCCACAACTGTTTCAGGGAGACTAGACAAAAAAGGGCAAGAGCGCTGATTAACTTATTGCAACTAGCAATTACACGTATAGCAGAAGCTGCGCCACAGTGTTTATGAGAAAACCGCACAGCAGCAGTTGGAAAACGTGTCACGGATGGTTGAAGGAGAAAAGACGTGATCGGTGGCTCGGCTCTGGGTGGCCACGTTGGAACCAAATGGCAGCTGATAAAGTTATGTGTCATCAAACATATTACCAGAAACAGCAGTAAGTACAGTGTGTCTTCGTGTGGTGTGTTCTATTTTTGGGGACAGCTGTCTAAAAAAGGACACATTTTGGAGAATGTGTAACAATACCACGTGTACTCTTAAATCTAACTCTTAAATCCCATCCAAATTTCCCTTATTTTGACGTTGAAGGCAGTGTCACTTGCGTCCCTTACAGCTAAGACATTCCCTTCAGTCTTATCACCAGAAATCTACGAAAATGTACACCTTCTGCTGTCCAAAAATAATACAGATGGTTCCTGAGTTACGATGGTTTAACTCAGCCTTTCCCAATCCCGGTCCTCGCGCCCCACCACTCTGCACAGATTCGACTTTCCCGACCAACAGCACAGCTGATGCTACTAATCAGCTAATTAGCAACGTAGGACCAGCGCGCGACAGTGCAGGAAATAGGGAAAATGTGCAGAGCGGTGGGGCACGAGGACCGGGATTGGGAAACGCTGGTTTAACTAATGATTTTTCGATCTTACCATGTCGATAATGATATGACAAAGGTTTTGAACGGCAGGCGTATGTAGTACAACACGTTGGGATGTACACATCTCCCGCCGTGTGAGATGCCTCACTTTTGGCAGTGACCAACAGAGTTCAGTTGTCTCGTTGTTAGTGTGTACAGTGATACTATCTGAACAATAGGGGGTGCTAAAACGCTACACGGAGTCATGTGATGTCATAATAGAGGGGTTTTTTGTTGCTAATTTTGACTTCTGACAAGGGCGGCCTGGTGGCGTAGTGGTTAGCACTGCCACCTCACAGCGAGAAGGTCCTGGGTTCAATCCCTGGGCAAACTCTGTGTGCTCTCAGTCCAAAAGCATGCAATATAGGTTAATTGGTGACTCTAAATTGTCCTAAGGTGTGAGTGAGAGTGTGATTGTGTGAGTGTGTGTGCCCTGTGGTATGTTGCCCAGGGTTGGTCCCCCCGCCTTGCGCCCATAAGTTCCCGGGATAGGCTCCAGTCCCCCACGATTCGCATAATGAATGAATGAATGACTTCTGACTCGCTGATTGCTTTCTTTGACTTACTTACTGCATCAGCTGATATTGTGCTGCTTTTTGCGAGTTATGTTTGGACCCCTCTTATGCTATTCGCGTCCATATTTCTGTCTATTTGGTGTTTCAGCAAAAATGTCTCGACTTATGATATTTTGAAATTACGATAGGGTCAGCGGAACACATCGCCATCGTAAGTCCATCTGTAATTTCATAGACTGCGAGTTAAAAAGAGACCTCTGTATCTTTGCGCAGTTTTCGAATTTGGTTATAAATTGAGATTTTATTTTCAACTGTTAAAGTTGTCATTTATCGTTAATATGAGAATATTGTTGTTTGCGATAATTGCCATTTCACAAGGTATTGTAGCTACACTTTAAGATAAATAAAGGTGGTCTAAGGGCCAATTTCCCAGTCGAGAATTTAGACTAGTCCTAGACTAACTTTGAGTTTAAGTGTAAATCTCCACTGGACTTAATCCAACTTAATCCAGAACTAGGCTTAATCCATGTTCAAGAAACCAGCGCTATAGGTGGTGTTGGTGGTGGTGGTCCAGTGATTAAGATGCTCATGTCTGGACCAAGAGGTCGTGGGTTTGACAGCACAGCACACAGTGCACCACAACGAAATGTAACCTTTGCATTTGAAGACCAGTGGGCAGCCAAAATGCAGCACCCAGGGAGAAGTGTTTGTGGACAGTACCTTGCCCATGAATACCTCAGTGGTACCTTTACCGGTCCAGGGGCTTGAATTGGCAACCTTCTAATCGCGGGGCCAACTCCCTAACCTTTATACTACTATTTGCCCAATATTTTGGACCATTTGGGGCTGGTTTCTTGCTCATGGATTAAGCCTAGTCTTGGACTAAGTTGTAGTACTAGTGGAGATTTGCCATTCAAACTCAAAGCTAGTCTAGGACTAGGCTTAATCCTCAACTGGGAAATAAGCCCATAATGTCCAAATTCCCTGCTTTCACACAGACACAGGCACAAAGTAGCCAACGCCAAAGGTCGATCTTATCATCAGATACATTGCTTTAGACAATTTGTAACAACTGTTGGATTTTGCAATATTTCCAACTTTGTTTCTTGGTCTTTGATGCATTATTTCAACAGGTGCTTCCTTTTATGTCATATGTGTACTTTTTGACGGTCTTAATCTATGTATATTTGTAAACTAAATGTTAAAATTGTGGTTTATATCAGTTTACAAAAATAGTGCCTAACTTTCGATGCCTTGAAAGCTTTCACTGGAGAGATAAGGGGTGGCTTTTAAAGTGATGGCTCTCAGTATGCAAAGTAAAGGAGCCCAATCTGAAACAAGTAGTGGCTTTAAATCACTCCATCAATCTTTTAAACAAACTCCTTCACATGAGCCCGGCCCTGCTGTGACAGGAGAGACGGAGCCAAGACGAAATAGCAGGTTTGGAGAGTGATGTGGAAGAAAACATGGTGTTTGTGTTATGGGCGGATAAATGACACAGTGTGTGTCCTTGCTGTAGTTCTGTTTACATGCTGCTGTGAGAACTTGGAGATGCGAATTTGGGTGCGTCTCAGGGTTCATCCAACAGTCACAATCATCACAGTTTGTCATAAACAGACAATACAGCTCTAGAAAGTTGATAATGACTCTCACCTCAAAAGCACTCAAAGATGCGTTTATGCTTTTTTTAGGAGATGTCAGCTGGGATTTCACTGCATGTTGCTTATGATATTGATATTTTTTGCCCTTGGATCCCCCTAGATGGATTAAGTTCTCCACCCCCACAATGTCCAACTCAAAGTTTTGCTCCCTGCTGCATGTTTTAACAAAGGCATATTCAGAGTTCGAAAAGTATCTAACTTCATTACTTAAGTGAACAGATGTCACTAATCAAATGTTACTCCAATACATGTGAAAATCATACAGTCAAAGTTTAGAAGAAGAATTACGACAGAATATTCTGAAATGTTAAGGCCATTTCAGAATATTTTTTAAAGTGGAGCTGAGATAGCGGTTAAAATCCTGAGAAAAAAGTAGAAATTCAAGTCGTACATTTATAAGAAGAAAACTCGGAAATTCACAATCTCGGACAATATCTGACTTTTTTCCTCGTAAATGTGATTTTTTTTTCTCTCATAATTTTGCCTTTTTAATCTCGTAAATCTACGGCTTTTATCTTGGAATCTCTTTTTCCAACCTCATTTTTCCACCCCTCCATTTTTATCTTTTTAATCTACAGTGGACCTAACATGCCTTCGTAAGGAATATATCAGATATTCGCTGAGATTAAAAGTGATACATTTCTAAAAATAAAAAAGTCAAATATTCTCTGGGATCATAGTCATAATTTTATTAGAGAATCACGTAAATATGCGAGTTTTTGTCTTGTAAATGTATGACTTTACAATTAACCTTGTAAATGTATGATTTAATCTCGTAATCTTTTCGTTCATCTCATAATCTCTGAATTCCACCCCGTCTGTCACTTCCAGCAGTTATTTTTAATCTACCCTGGCCCTGACTTGCCGTCGTGCGTTTTTGTGGCTGTGCATACATGTTCTTACACTTAAAACGCTTCTGATGGTTGTTTAACAGGTCTGTGACTAACATCTCCCCACATTTTCTGCTTTGATTTTCTCCACAGGTGAGTCATTCCTTCCAGCCCTGCGTTTATTCCACAGGTGTTTACGTGGCTCTCACTACTTTTCCTTTCCAACACTCCTACACCACCATATAGACCAGATGTTGCAGCTCACTTTCGTCTTCATCATCATCATCATCATCATCATCATCTTCTTCTTCTTCTTCTACTTCTTCTTCTTCATGTGGCCGCAATGGGACGCAACATCACTCTGCTTTGGGCTCCACATCCTCGGCTCAGCGCTTTTATCCAATGAGAATGAGATTTTCCGGTAGTCATGTAGCTCACGTTCAAAGCTGCATAAAAACGGGGCTTTTCCCGTTACCGGACCTTGTGTAACAACAGAATCAGAACTCCTCCTCCTCCTCCTCCTCCTCATCCTCCCTCTCCTCCTCGTCTTGCTCCTGCTCCTGCTGCTTACACTTTGCGCATCTGTGAGGTTGCATTCGCCTCTTTTTTCGTCATGTAAAGGCGCGCTTTTTTCCCAGGGCACCCCATTTTTGGTCGGGAGATTTTTCTCTTTTGGATGAACATTTTTTGGGGAATCCCTAAAAGATAAATAAAAGAAAGAGAAGACCTATAAAACATTTAAAAAAAAAACAAAACAAAAAAAACCCCAAGCAAAAAACAAAAAAGGGAACAAGAAAGAGCTTGCAGGATGGGCGCACGTGTGATTGGCACCGCATTTTACGCGTGTGCGCACATATGTTTCTTGGCTTTTTTGGCTTGCATGGTGCAAATCGTGGCATCTTTGCCCCAGAGGAATTCGAGCCGAACTGCTCCTCTCAGGCAGACCATCCAGTGGCAACACAACGGCAAATTCTTCAGCATCCTGAGCCACGGCTCGGAATATCAGCCGCCGCGGAGAAGAAACGGAGACGGAGAGCAGAAAACTCGACCCATCGCCATCGTCAGCAGCCACCGAGCCGCCGCGGCCGCCCCCCCACTCCAGCCGGAGCCCACCGGAGCCCCGCGCTCCCCGGTGCCGGTGCCCGGTGGTCGCAACGAGGACGTGATGGCGGGAGACGATCCCTACAACCCCTACAAATCCACCGACCCCGACAACCCTTATTACAACTACTACGACACGTACGAGAGACCGCGGCCCAGACCCAGACCGGGATACGGCACAAGGTACTTTCAGTACGGTAAGGGTTAACACATTTATCTTTGCCCTCCATTGTCTTATTGCTTACAATACAGTCTGTTAACATAGAAGCTTATTGCTCATGCATTAAGCCTAGTCTTGGACTAAGTTATGGTGCCAATAGAGATTTGCCATTCAAACTAGTCTAGGACTAGGCTTGATCCTCGACTGGGAATTTGGCCCATTGTCATGAAACTGACTTAAAGCTGAACATTTTAAATAAAGGTCAAAGTTATCTTGGAGTGTTTGGTGCTTATTGAATTGTTTAACAATTTCAAGATGATCAATGAAATTATATCAATTGTCAGGGTTAAAATGTTTATTTTATTATTTACAATAAAGTCATTGTATAAAGGAACTTATTGACAGCATGGGAAGCAGTCATGCACTGTTTGAAATAAAGGTGGTATATAGGTGTTTTTGGTGCTTAAAAAGACTTATAAAAAAAAAAAAAAAACTAAAACAAATTTTAAAAGAATTTTGAAATTTTTGAATCGTTGAAAGATTCCAAAGTGATAAATTATATCAGTTGGTTAAATTATATTGTGTTATTCTATTGTATTCTATGTAAATGTTCTAATATTACATAATATTATTAGGACACACTTTCTGGTTACATTCCTTTAATTTAATCTTTTAATTTAAATTTTAATTTAGCATAATCTTAAGAATAAATCAGAAAATTCAGTACTTGTATAACTATGTGTGTTTTTGGGATAATGCATCTTAAATGTCGTTTATGGAAACCACAAAGTTTTTAAGATTAGTGTTTAAACTTTGGTTTAAATGTTGAATGTTTTGGGGCTGGTGCCTTGCTCATGGATTAAGCCTAGTCTTGGACTAAATTGTAGTACCAATGGAGGTTTGCTATTCAAACTCAAAGCTAGTCTAGGACTAGGGTTAATCCTCGACTGCAAAATTAGACCTTAGTGGTTTGAGGCCCATTTACCAAAAAATATGATTAACTTAGAGTTGCCTTTGCCACTTTTGATTGACAGAGTTCTTAACTTCCCCCATTCCCTCCTTATCTCTGCCTATGATAGTGCTTCAATTCCTGTTCTGCATCACTGAAGTGTTGTCTGCCTTGCATTAAGAGGTTTCAGTGTTCCGTAGGTTTGCCTGACCTTGTGGCAGACCCTTACTACATCCAAGCGTCCACCTACGTCCAGAGAGTTCCGATGTACAACCTGAGATGCGCTGCGGAGGAGAACTGCCTTGCCAGGTGCTGCAAAAATGTGGAAACAAAATATAGACATTTGGGGCTGGTTTCTTGCTCATGGATTAAGCCTAGTCTTGGACTAAGTTGTAGTACCAATTGAGATTTGCTATTCAAACTCAAAGCTAGTCTAGAACAAGGCTTAATCTTCGACTGGGAAATTGGCCCTTGATTATGTTGAAGCAGCCAGGATAGAGGTTTGTGTGTGTGTGGGATGGAGAGTTGACCCTTTACCCATAGCAGCTTTATTAGATTAGTCATGAGCACCTCTGCAGAATTCCTCAGGCTGGATTCCTCTAAAACTATAACTCAAGCCTGTTCTGGGAAAAGAAGACGCTGAAATAGTCCAGCGAAGCCCCTGCTGGGGTGGGAAGGAGGGGGCAGAATTCACAGGTTTCACTCGAAAGACAGTTTACATGGAAAAATCATCACCAGTCAGGCTGTTAAAACTATTACCGAGACACTGTGGTAGTCACATCCTGAAATGTGTGCGTGTACGTGTGTGTGCGAGAGGGAGAGAGAGAGAGAGAGAGAGGGAAAACTTGAGAAACTTGCAACAATATTTGTCCCCGGCATTCATGCATGCTCGAAATGCACGAGGCTTGCCAACATAGACTTTCGATTTGGACGCTGCGAGAAATTCTGATATTCTGTATTTGGTGTGCAGCTCAGCCTACAGGTCCAGCGTGAGGGACTACGACACTCGAATGCTGCTGCGATTCCCACAACGCGTCAAGAACCAGGGCACGTCCGATTTCCTGCCCAGCCGGCCCAGATACGCCTGGGAGTGGCACAGCTGCCATCAGTGAGTCTCTGCAGTGCCAGACTTCAGCACCTTGGTCTGGTTCTCCAATCCGGGCAAAGCCAAAGCAGGGTTGTTTATCTGTAACCACCTCCTTTCACTCGTTCTAAATCTGTTCCTCTCAAACGTCATAGTGAGCGCTAGCGGGGGTAAATCGGAATCAGATTTATTTGCCAAGTAGGTTAGAAAAACGTTGTTAGAATGTCTCGCACTCCAGATATTACAGTATAAATATTATGAAACAGATCAGTTTGCACAGCGGGCACTATACAATGTAGAGTACAAAATATACAATACAATATATATAGTATACAGTCAACCTGCAGGTTATATAAGGAACAGGTTGGAAATAATATATACCCCAAGTTTCATCATGATACAATATTATATCGATTCAAAGGATGCCGATATCACAAAGTCTGCTACGATATAATTTTAATTCGATTCAGTTCACGAGTTGGCAATCAAAATATTTTTATATCTGAGTTCAACCAGACATTTCACTCAGGTATAAAAATATTTTTGATATAAATGGAATTATTTTATTCATTCATTATCCAAACTGCCTAGTTCCTGTTGGGGTTGCGGAGACCGGAGCCTATCCCGGGAACGATGGGCACATATAAATGAAATTGAATGTGGTAAATCATGTGACATATTCTCATATCGATCGCAAACTCTTAAATTGCATCGTAATTTGTGATATCAGCAGACATCGAATCGTCATCCTTTGAATCAATATAATATTGTATCATTATGAAACTTGATATTATTTCAATATATTCAATGTTGATCGTTGAATCGATATATTAACGTGGATCGATTTATCGTTACACACCTAAAAATTATATGCTGATTTAACACCATCACTTCCATTCACACCAAATTAGGAAACAACATAATTTGACATTTTTGTTTTTGAGCTCAAACAGACTTTGAAATGAGAAGCAATCCCTCCCTTTAATAAAAATAGGCTTTACTATTAAGTGATGTTACAATATGTATGAGGTCTGATCGATATTTTTATTTTTTAGATTTTGTTAATCGATATACAGTATCAATGTAAACTGGAGTATCGTTACACAATACTGATTTAACACAATCACTTCCATTCATATCAAGTCTTTAAACGAAAAACAAACAAAAATAGACCTTCTGTTAAAGACAAAGTGACCTTTATCATTGAATCGATGTACGAATGCAGACTGATGTATCGTTACACCTCTAGTTAAAACCTCGTCATCTGCTTGGTCAGTCTGCTTGGTCTTAATGATTCAGCTGCAAAATTGAACTGCATGATATTCTTTTATATTTTTTAAAAGTGTGTCCAGACGTGCTGGTGTTGGAGCTTATCTTCACATGACTAAGCTGCGATATCGGCGATGTGAGGTCTGCTTCAGGCTGCGCTGGGGAGAAAAAAGCGTTTTTATAAAGGAAGGCAGCTGTGTTCTTGTCTAAGAGAAAACAGGGCCGAGACCCGATCTCTCTCTCTCTCTCTCTCTGCAGACTCGCTAATGGCTCTCGCAGCATAGTTTCGCTATGAAGTCAGCTACGTTTCAGCTCCATCTACGGCGTACATGTGGCTCGGCTCCACTCAGAGCGATGACACCGAGCCCGGGTGAAATTACACACAAAACGCCTCTTATGAGCTCAGTGCCGACCCTTGTTTATACTACATGACATATAACGGCAGATTCCTGGCCCCGGAAAAAAAAATTTGAGCTTGCTTTTCATTAAAGGGTGTAACCCTGAACGTCTTATTAGACAGTCTGAAATATATAGTGGAAATTGTTGAGAAAAATAGCATTTCCTTATCGATTTATTGAAATATTTGTTTAGTTATCCCTTGCAATAAGTCCAGAAGCAGTGGTCACGTGACATGGGCAGCGCCCGGAGAGCAGTGCTTGGGGATGGTACCTTACTCATGAGTACTTCTGTAGTACCTTTACAGGTCCAGGATTGGAACCGGTGACCTTCCTGTTATAGGGCCAACGCCCTAACTGTTTATGCTACCAAATGTCAGTTTGCTGAAGTGTGTTTGATGTTTTAAAACATTCATTTTGAAACATACTTACAATTTTAGATTTTTAGGTTAATCAAGTAAGTTATTAGTTAAAGTTAGTAAGTTAAAGTAAGTTAACGTGATTATTGTAACATTTTTACAGTGAATTGTTCTAAGAAAAGCAGTAAATTTTTCTATTCATTTTTCTTAAAATTTACATTGAGAGCATCAGACCGCTTTCAATTCAGTTCAATTCAGTTTTATTTATGTAGCGCTCTTAACAACAGTCATTGTCACAAAGCGCTTTACATATAACAGGCAAACCCCCAACAAGCACGCCTGAGGCGACAGTGGCAAGGAAAAACTCCCTCCCTTGAGAGGAACCAAGACTCGGAAGAGGACCCCATCATCATCTGGGCAACCGGATGCATGAATATTTAATACACAAGTAAACATTAGTTCAAGATTAACTGCTAATTAATCATTTTTAAAGAAGTGAAGATTTAAAAATAACCCAAAAGACGCTTTCAAGTCCCGAGTCGTTGCTGGGGCCACTTGCTAAGATCCACTCAACGACGTTAAGCTAAAATGAGTTAAATATGACATTTGGATTCTGCTCAAATTCCACATAGTCAGAAAGAGCTCCAGCTGCTTCCAGATGATGGAGTCTCTGATTTAATACTCATAGAACACATTATTTTTTAAAAAGTAAAGATCTAAAAAGAGGGACGATTTCGAATCCCAAGTCGTTGCTGGGGCCACTTGCTAAAATCCACTCAGCGACATTAAGCTAAAATTTGTTGAAATTTAATTTCTCTGCATATTGTTCACTGTTGATTGTGTATCTCCCCATGCAGTTTCCTCTGTGACTGAAGACTGTGAAGTCTTCACTAAAGCGCACAAAAAGCAGAATCATGAGTTACTAGAGCGTAGTCTCCGACCTGCCAGTTCCAACCGCACCGCCGTCCGACCTGTCATTAAAATATCATTTGAAACTGATACGCACCGAGCCTTAAGCCAAAACCCCTCCGGAGATGTTTTACCAGGCTTTTATTTGTTAAAAAAAGTAGTTACTTTTAAAGCTACAGTATTTTAAAAGTAAGTCACTGAAATAAGCTACTGAAAAACTTTGCTACTTTTAGTTAGCTTCTGTCCAACACTGACGCTCTCTCTACCGCTGTGGAATTATATACTGTTGACGTAATGTTAACAAGAAAAACTAAGGTGGGATCATATAAGAAATGATGGAGGAGAAAAGAAGAATGGTTGCTGATAACTTTGGGTGCCACTCTCCCTCCTCACCACTAGGGGATGCACGCATCAGGATCAGAATAAACCCAAGAAAAATAAAAGCGCGGTTCTGCTTAGTGCCGAAATGTGACTCTGCATGGCGAAACCAGCTGTGTCGCAACAGAGGTTTCCAAGAAAAACGAGCGTTTACGTTGCGTGGGGTAAAACTTTGGATTTTTGGTTTTTAGTGTTTTGAAACAGTGAAAGGTCTATACTGTACTGTTGTGAATAAATTTCGCTAAAAAACTTACCCTTTCCATCCTAAAAACGTGACTTTCTTGAGGTGAGGAATTCAATTCCGGCACAATGTTAAAAGTTTGTGTTTTGACCGCTCTACTTCAATATTTACGGTAAATCCACTGGTTGACTAGCGTGAAGATATTTCTCCGGAATCCATCTTCGTCTCCCGAGTTCAGTTAACCTAACGCAGGTAGGCTATCCGTGTGGCTGTGAATGCAGCGTAGGCTACCGTAAATGCAAACGTAGCCGCGACCGCACCAAGCGTCTGTGAGTGCTACGTCGATAGTCAACTTCAAAGGCAGATTTCTCCGTTTCTCACTTGGCGTGACAGGAGAAACCCGACTCCTTTGAATGTTGATATCTCAGTCATATGTCGTCCCATTCATTCCATATAGGTATCTTTTTGACGGTTGATTTATGCCCTTTCATGAGAACATAACTCAATTTTGAAAATTTACGACAAGCGACTGGTTTTGCCGTGCAGAAATAAGGATCGCAATTTGCGACCTGGGAAAGAAAGGAAAAAAACAGAGGGATGAATTTGGTGTATCAAAAAGAGAAGTAATATCTAGCTGCTCATTAAAAAGGCTGAACATTTTAAGCCATGAAATGGCAGGATCTTATAAAAGTTAAAACAAACTCAACAGGTTAAATCTGGGTTAGGAATGACACAGTGGCGATCGTGGGAACCGTACACACCACGACTCCGCAAGTTGCCTTAATCGTCTTAGAGGAGGCTTTCAAGTGAGTTTTTGTCATTTTCAGGCTCCTTTTCTCTCTCTTTCTCTAGACACTACCACAGCATGGACGAGTTCAGCCACTACGACCTGCTGGACGCCAGCTCTCAGTCCCGCGTTGCAGAAGGACACAAGGCCAGCTTTTGTCTGGAGGATTCGTCCTGCGATTACGGCTACTACCGACGCTTTGCCTGCACCGCCCACACACAGGTTTTACATGTTTGCACCTATGTGTACTTGTGAGACAGCAGACGTGAGTAGAGATGGTACCGATCTGATATCGGTCCGATAACGACTCAAATAGCTGGATCGGGTATCGGTGGTATTGGGCTGATCTATGTAGCCGATCTGAGGTGCGTTTCTCAAAAGCATAGTTCCTAACGTAGTTAGCAATATGTTAGCAACATCATGTTAGTTGCCAATTTACACTATGTTAGTTGCTAACATGGCTCTATGGAGCTGATCTGGGGTGCCTTTCCCAAAAGCATAGTTGCTAACGTATTGCTAACCATGTTAGCAACAAACATAGTGTACATTAACAACTAACATAATGTTGCTAACGTAGTTAGCAGTACGTTAGCAACTATGCCTTTGGGAAACGCACCCCAGATCAGCTCCATAGAGCCACGTTAGCAACATAGCGTCCTCACAAAGTTAATCACTACAACATAATTATTTCTTCAAGCTTAACCTCGACTTTAAAAATCTAAAAATTACCATCATGCTCATATCCTTAAAAGTGTTTGTGTGTATGTGTTTGTATACCACAATTTGGGGACTTTGACCTGATTGCACACCAATAAAGTGGTGACGTGTGTCATTACCGGGACGTAAAACCCACAATTTTTCTTCAGGCGGAACTTCTCCCTTTAAACATTCTGTCCCCAAAATGGTCGTACTCTTACAAAAGTGTGTGTGTGTGTGTGTGTGTGTGTTGATGCAGGGCCTGAGTCCAGGATGTTATGACACTTACAACGCCGACATCGACTGCCAATGGATCGACATCACAGACGTTAAACCCGGCAACTACATCCTCAAAGTAAAACTCAACCCTCCCTCCGTAGACAAGCCTAATATTTCACTTTTTCAAACGTTTCCCTCTTTTGTAAACGTCTGTTTTCAGTTCCAGTCTTTAGCGGTATATTTAGCGCAGTGAAATTCTTGACCTACTTAAGAAACCCATCATAATTTACTCCGTAATTACAGCAGAGTGATCATTTAGGGCTTAAGTAGTATAATTAAGCTAAATTCTAAATTCTAAGTTTGTTATATTCTTTACTCCTGCAGATCAGTGTGAACCCCAGTTACCAGGTTCAGGAGTCGGACTACAGCAACAACGTGGTGCGATGTGACATTCGCTACACGGGCAACTACGCGTACGCCTCGGGATGCCACGTCTCCCCGTGAGTTCACTTATGGATTTTTCGGTGGTGGAAAGAGTACGGAATATTTATACTAAAGCACAAATACTGCTACACTGCTAAAATAATACGCAATTACAAGTAAAAGTACTAGTGTTAAAGAAAGTATTCTTCTGAAAAACAGTTGCTTTTTAGCCACTGATATTTAGTGAACTCGGTAAACTTGTACTCAGTAACAAAATGTAATTGTAAAAGTAGTGACTTAGATTACTTTAATTTGTACTCGAGTACAAGTAGTGCTGGGTGATAAAAAGATCTCGATTTTTTATCGATAAAAAGGGAATAACAATAACAATGGTAAACGTAGGCTATAAAATTTGATCACAATTGTTTGCGTGTTGACAATGTCTTTGACCTATCACGTAGTGAGTAGGCTTGGCCAGCACAATAGCCAATCACAGCCAACGATGCAAATTTGCACACAAAGAACCTGCTTGGTAAATGCAGCCCGCCTTGACTGTGTCCAAAAATTAAAAATATAAAAAATTAAAATCCTGCCGCATCCACGGATCCATAGACAGTAAAAGAAGGCCGCATAACGATGAGGCCGAATTGCAGCATCTAAACTCGGAACATGTTGCAATGTTTACATGAAATTGGAATGAACCCGAATGTACAAGATGATGTTGATTCAGTTTGTATAAGAATACAAAAAACAAACATAATATGACAGTATATTGTTAGAATTATCTAAATTGATCAATATGACAAAAAATATAGTGATAATATTTTTGTTGATATCACCCAGCTCTAAGTACAAGTAAAATTAGACTTAAAAATGTACTTATAAAAGTACAAGTACCTGGGAAAATCTACTTCATTACAGCAACACGTACTTCCACCCTGAGATTAGTTACTAAGTTCTTCAGACTCTAAATAGAGAAGGGGTGGACCGATTATCAGCCTGGTCGATTATAAGTGCTGATATTTTTATGACTTTTATTTTATCATCTATTTAGAGCTCCCCCTAAACATCTCTTTTAAGGATGTTTGTATCATTTCCAGGTTCATTTAAATTCATGGACAGTTATGGAAAGAATACAGAATATTTGTACTTAAGTAGATTTAGTGTTACATTGCTGAATTAATACTCAATTACAAAGAAAAGTGCTGGTTTTTAAAATCCTCTCACTGAAATGATATGACTAACAACCACATATAAACACAGGCAACCAAAATGCTGGTCAAACATTTCAATATTGATTAAACTTTTAGGCGTACTCAACAACGCAATGCCATTTTAAAGGTCCCATATCATGAAAAAATTCTCTTTTTCTGTTCTTTGGACATCCTTTGGGTCGGTACTGCCTCTACACACACTGTAAAACTGATCAAAAATGGTGAACTGTGTTAGTATTAATTTAGGAATGTCAGTGATCGTGTGCTTAAGCGAGCCGTGTAGATTTCTCCACTACTTCTACATCACAGTAGGGGACATTTGAATAACTCCACCCTCCTATCTGAGAAGCTCCGCCCACCAGGTAGAACTGCTAGCGCTTCCTGATCCGCCGTGTTTTCTCATGAGCGTTAGCGTAGGAATCACAGTGAAGAAGTCTAGCGGCGGAGTGTTGTGTTGAACATGTACGGCTGTATGGATGGTCTGTTAGCAGCAGCATGTGGATTATTTTCACGTGAGGTAAACTCTCGCCGTGCTGCTACACTACACCCAGTTCCGGAGTGAGGGGTGTGGCCAGCAGTGGCTCATTTGCATTTAGGAATACTAATAAGATACAGTCTGTTCTGAAAGGGACTGAAATAAAGGAGTAAACAGCAGGTGAAAACGCCTGAGAGGTGTTTACAGCAAACTACTTCAGAGACATGTTTAGTGGAGCTCATACACCTGTTTTAACTTGGTGAACTAATTTCTTAACTAAAATCTTCAGGTTGTATGTAGAGAAGCGGTCGAATGATTATCAACCTGGCCGATTATTGGCACTGATATTTTTATGACTTTCCCAATTCACAATTTTTAGAATTTCCCCTAAACATCTCTTTTAATGGGAGGCTTTTAAGGGAGTTTGTATAATATGATTATTGTAGCTGCTGTTTGAGGTACTTTGGCACCAGTTTTCATTTTTACAGTGGACGTATTTCACTTCAAAATATCTAAACAGTCTCTTTGACTAGGACTAATCGATAGCGGCCCTGAAAGAAGTGTATCATTCATCCCCTGATTTAGAGCCTGTATTGAGTTTTATTTAAATGAGTCTGGATTTAAAATGAGATTTGGCGTTTTGGTTATCTCTTGTCATGGACTCGGGAGTTTATTTGGAGACCAGCCTAAACCACAACTCTGAGAATAGCACTATTAAAACTCTTTGAGAGCTACGCAGGCATTTTGCGTTGTTTATTAACTAGTGTTTTAATAACTTGGAACTTACCGGACACTATGTTCATTCCTCTGTATGTGAAATTATTTATGAGTAAATCCATGCACAAAAAATGATATAAATGCGTAAAAAGGCATTAATTACATTATTCGCGATGCAATCACAAGCATTAGAGCTCGCGACTCTCACATGGAACGCCATCATGAGCAAAAATGCAGTTCTCTTGTAGAAAGACCAAAAGCAGCTCATTTTATAGACCAAAATGACTCCAAATCAGCTCAAAATTGCACAAAACTATAGCATTTCTTCCTTTTGAGTGGATCAGAGATTTTTTTTTTTGCATTTTAGAATGTTAGAAAATAGTCAATAAGAACAATAAATAAGAGAAATGCTTTATAATCAAATCCTTTTATACTGTATCCAGATAGATACCAAATGGATAAAGAAGTGTTTCCGCCAGGCACTGACTTTATTTTTCTTCACAGCACTAAGCCATAGAATGTCTCTGCATAATACATTTTTTGCAACTTTTCCAACACTGGTCATATGTACATGATTTGTTCTCTCTTTCAGGTATTAAAACACACTAAAAGTGCTTCAAATGAAGTCCATGTGTGAGATTTGACATTCAAGACTATTTTAATGTGAACCAACTTGTGGAAACTGAAGCAACTGGCAACTGAATGGATTCACATTCTGAAAAGTTATATAAGAGGAACACTGATGTATTTCTGATAGATAGTTATGTTAGGAGCAACTACACTTTGTGAACTAATATTCAAAATGATAGGTAATACTTTGTTTTTCCCCTTTAGTGTATGTTGATTCAGTATCGTTGGATTACTTGATCTTGAAAATGAAAAAAGGAGATAAAATGTGTAATAAAAAACTCAACTTGCTGCTGAAGATAAGGACGTGGTCGTGGGCCAGGACGACGGCGACGTTCGCTCAGTGGTACGACTTTCTTTAGGTCGGTTTGCAGCTTAAAGGTTCAAATGTGTAGCCTATAAGATCCATTCTGGAGAGCTGTTTTATGCTTTATTGCGCTAGAAAGTTATTGCTGACTCTATATCTGTGTATTCCGAAGACATATTTAACAAAAGTTAATATTACGGCAACACTTTTGTATCTTTTATGTGAAAATGACTTGAATAAATCACCTTTCATTCACTGAGTCAGACTACACTTTGCTTTTTAAAGGGCTGAAATCTAAGGATGAGGATTTTTATATGAAACAGAGCTGCAGCTGAAGTTGAACAGAACAAACTGCAAGAAACCCTGACCACATCTGATTCTCCTCAGACTCTGTGTGTGTGGTTAAATCATATAAAAACGAGCAAACCTATAATTATTAATAATGTCTTTCATTTAAGAAATATTATTAATGCTGACTGTGATCCTTTTTGCCTAAGCACAAGAAATTCTAGATGTGAGCACATGACCTCGAACTTCATGGCAAGTGACCGTGAAATCTGTGATGTCATGTTTTATTGAAGCAGTGACAATTTGACTGGTGTCTGTGTGTGTGTGTGTGTGTGTGTGTATAAGGAAGCATATGGATGCTTATTATGATGCATATACTTCCTTATACAAGCTTATGAGTGTGACCCACAATTAAAACTATCTTTTTTTGGTTCTTCACACCTCATTTGCAAGGCTGAGGTGGAGTTCGCAAAAAGAGTGTTTGTATACACTACCAGTCAAAAGTTTGGACTCACCTTCCCATTCAGTGTTTTTTCTTTATTTTCATTACTATTTACATTGTAGATTCTCACTAAAGGCATCAAAACTATGAACTGTGTAAGGGCTATTTGACCCAGAAGGAGAGTGATGGAGTGTTGCGGCACATGGCCTGGCCTCCACGGTCACCTGACCAAACCCAATCGAGATGGTCTGGGATGAGATGGACCGCAGAGTGAAGGCAAAAGGGCCAACAAGTGCTCAGCATCTGTGGGAACTCCTTCAAGACTGTTGGAAAAGCATTTCAGGTGACTACCTCATGAAGCTCATCGAGAGAATGCCAAGAGTGAGCAAAGCAGTGATCAAAGCAAAGGCTGGTTATTTTCAAGAATCTAAAATATAAAACATGTTCTGGGTTATTTCACACTTTTTGTTTACTACATAATTCCATATGTGTTCATTCATAGTTCCTTCAGTGAGAATCTACAATGGAAATAGTCATGATAATAAAGAATAAAACATTGAATGGGAAGGTGTGTCCAAACTTTTGACTGCTAGTGTATTAGCGAATTAGCTCAAAATCTAGGGTCCAGACGTCCATTGTCCCAACTTAAAAGTTGTTTCTTTGGACAGCGTTTTTGATTTTACAGTACTTTGGTTACAATAAGCCACTCGAAGACTAGGGGTGGGGCCTTTTTTTTTTTTTTAATAATTAATTATCATTTTGAACACAGCACAGCACACAGTGCACCACAACCAAATGTGACCTCTGCATTTCACCCATCCATGAAGGAGCAGTGGGCAAACTGCTGATGAGTACCTGAATGGTACCTTTACTGGTCCGGTACTAGAACCAGCAACCTTCTGATCACAGGGCGAACTCCCTAACCATTACCAGTATTTGGAGTAAAACATTACAAAAGTAATTTATTACGCAGTAATGTGAAATTGAGTGATTATTTGTCATTGTGAACACAGCACAGCACACAGTACACCACAACCAAATGTGAGCTCTGCGTTTGACCCATCCGTGAAGGAGCAGTGGGCAGCTGACATGGTCAGTGCCTGGGGACGGTACCTTGCTCTTTACTGGTCCAGGATTCAAATTAGCGACCCTCTGATAATCTTTTCAATTCAATTCAATTCAACGTTTATTTATATAGCGCTCTTAACAACAGTCATTGTCACAAAGCACTTTACATATAACCGGCCTAAACCCCCCAACAAGCAAGCCTGAGGCGACAGTGGCAAGGTCCACTCTAGTGGACAGTGGTCTAAACTCCCAAGACTCGGAGGGGGACCCCATCTTCCTCTGGGCGACCGGGCGCACGAACATTTAATGTACAACAGCAATAGATCAAGATGAGTTGTTAGTTATTTAAGGAAGCAAAGATACAAAAGTAGTCCAAGGGATATTTCGAATCCCGGGTTGTTGCTGGGCCACTTGCAGGACCCTCTCAGCAACATTAAGCTGAAATTAGTTCAGTATTGCGCTGCTAAGTCAGTAGACGTCCATAGGGTCCAATCCCAGTTGGTTACATGATGATGTCTCCATGGAGTCCCGTTGCCGGTTCAGTCGGCCAGGATCAGCTCGGGAGGGTTGACAAGGTCAAGCGTCAGCTCCAGGGAATCCTGGTGAGTCAAGTTGGTCAGCGTCAGCTTGGTAGGGTTGAATAATCTTACATTTTGGAAGTAATTTCCCCAACACTGGTCATTAGTATCGATAGCGGGATCGTCCACCGTTACCGAGCCGCTGTGGTGCGCTGCTGCTTGTGTCCTCTAGGTGGCAGTGAGACACCGAGCTGACCGCGGAGCTGCACCGGGAGAAGAAGCGCGGCGCTCCGGCTCTCCGCTTGTTTATCAGTCCGCCGAACCGGCGCCCAGCGCGGACACCGCGGTCTCTTCTGACCGCTTCATCTGGACTCGGAGGCGGCTATAATGCGCTAATCATGCGGCCGGTAACGGTGTCCATTCCGTCGTTCCGAACCGAGGACAGCGCGGCGGAGAAAGGCTTCACGGTGAGTTGTAGCGCCTTCACGACGCGGTGCCCTTAACGACGCGGGAATGCGACATTTCAAATTTAAAACCAACATTTCAAACCATAAAATCTTACATTTAACCTGTTTGCTCACCGTGTTTACCTCAGATTTTAACAGTGTATCATTTATGTAATTTGAATACACACTCACGGGCCACTTTTTTAGGAACACATATTACAGGGTTGGGCAATACTGGAAAAATAACACTGCGATATATTTTATTTCCTGCGACTTAAAAACGAGCATTTCAAAACCCCACGTATACACTGCTGCTCAGAAGTTTGGGATCACATGGAAATGTTCATGTTTTCCATGGAAATTACACTTGAAATTAGTCTGAATAGGAAACGAGCAGGACATACAGACATTGTCCGAGTTAGAAATTGATGAATGTCTAATTCAAACTTTGCTTTCATCAAAACACCACATTTACATTTACAGCATTTAACAGACGCTCTTATCCAGAGCGACTTACATTTCCTAATTTCAGGGACAGTTCCCCTGAGAGCCATTTAGGGTTAAGGGTCTTGCTCAGGGACCCAATGTTGGTAACACCAGAGGTCGGATTCGAACCCACAACCTCTTAGTCCCAAGGCTTTGCAGCAGCACACCTTAGGCATTCTAGCGGTCAGTTTCTCATAGTAACCTGATGAGATTTCACCCCATGCTTCCTGCATCATCTGCCACAAGATGGACCGGCTTGATGGAGTCTTCCTCCGTACCATACGCTCAAACTGCTCCCACAACGGCTCAGTAGGGTTGAGGTCCGGAGACTGTGCTGGACGCTCCATTACAGTCACAATTCCGGCTGACTGCTTATTCTTTAAATATTGCTGACATATTTTGGAGGTGTGTTTTGGGTCATTATCCTGTTGTAGGATGAAATTGACCCCAATCAGGTGCTGTCCATAGGGTATGGCGTGGTGTTGCAAAGTTTTGTGATAGCTTTCCTTCCTCAAGGTCCCTTCCGTTCTGTGCAAATCTCCTCATTTACCACTTCCACACCATCCATCATGTCCGATGTCTGCGTGTCCTGCTAATTTGCTATATTTCCTCCTTCCTACTTCAGACTAATTTAATGTGTGTTTCCAGGGAAAACAAGAAAATTACCATTTGATCCTAAACTTTTGAACAGCAGTGCATATATTGGATTTGGAAATCTTGTATTTTTTAAGTCACAGGAAACGTAACACAATGTTATTTTTCCCAGTACTGCCCAACCTTGTAGTAGGTGTATTACTGCACTAAAAGTCCTTTGTAAAAACACTAATATTGACTATATATATTTACATATTTACACGGTGTGCACAATTATTATACAAGTGACTGCTATTTCTGTGCATATTTTCTAACTCCAAACTATTACATAAATACTTATCACCTGAGAATCCAATCAATCCAATGAGCATTCAAGTTCATATAGATTGGAGTTGGAAAATGTGCACAATAATAGTGCTAAAACGGTCAGTTGCATAACAATACTGCACACAGCTGTGTGTGTGCAAACAAATATATAGTTAACTATCTCAAGTTTCTGTAGATTTTTCAGATTTTTTTTTCTTTTATTTGTTTACTTTTTTCTCCATTTTTGCATGCAAAGACTTAAAATTAATTTTTTGTCTTTATATATATTATATACTTATGGGGGCAGCACGGTGGTGCAGTGGTTAGCGCTGCCGCATCACAGCGACAAGGTCCTGGGTTCGAGGCCCGAGTCGGCTGTAGAGTTTGCATGTTCTCCCCGTGTTCGCATGGGTTTCCTCCGGGTGCTCAGACTTCCTCCCAGAGTCCAAAGGCATTCGATATAGGTTACTTGGTGGCTCTAAATTAGCCTGTAGGGTGTGAATGAGAGTGTGAGTGTGTGTGTCCTGTGGTGTGTTAGCGTCTGCCCAGGGTTGGTCCTGGCCTTGTTCCCGGGATAGGCTCCGGTCCCCCCGCGACCCCGATTGGGATTCAGCGGTTCGGAAAATGAATAAATGAATGAATGATTTAATACCCACTTTTGTCTTTGTTTTTTATTGTGTGCTGTGATATTCTTTGTATTTCTATATGTTTCTGTGTCTTCAGTTTAAAAAAAAGTTGAAGTAGCATGCTTAATTATATTAACATGCTTTACACTGTAAATAAAGCCTTTCTATACTATTCAATAATCCAAATCATTTGAATAACGTCTATTTGGACGGACCTGTCCTAGAATTCTAGAACCTTCTGTTGTAGGGATCTAGAACCATTGGGTGATATTATAAGGAGGTATATTTTTCCTGCATAGGAAAAATAATCATTTAGAACAGGTTTAAAGTAACGTTTTACGTTTTACGTTTTACGTAAGACTTTTTGTCCTTTTCTAACCTTTATCCAGCTTTTACAGTAAATGATGTTTTATCAGACAGACTTTTTGTTGATTAGTCAGGAATGTTTTATTTCTTTAGTATCAGTGTGCAAAAAGTTGTGTAATTTAAAACAGCATGTTTGATTTCGTTTGTCTTCCTTTTCATTGCAGTTGTGATAATTGTATATACACACACATCACCATGACACTAACCTGGTAATAATGTATAATTACAGTAATTATATATACTCTCACTGGCCACTTTATTAGGAACACCTACTAAATTCCCACACACACTGACCACTTCATGAAAATCCTCTGAAATCATCTAAACTAACAGTTTGTGATGTCCAGTCTGTCAGTAACCAAGTAAACACTGGTTAGTTTGTGCTGAACCGGAACCCCATTTGAGCTGCTGTTAATTACGTTTGGACTCATTCTCAGCGCAGTCCAGAAGCGTGTGTTGAGCGTTTTACTAGACGTATTATATACGGTTTGCAGGGTTGAGAGGATTGAACAGACCAGGACTGGAGGTCGATCCATGATCAGGCTCTCGGATGATCAGTGATGATGTTTAGCATTTTTATGGCTGTCTTTACATTTTAAAGAGATATGACTGTAATATAAATGAGTGTAAAAATGTGCTACTTCTGCTCTGGTCTTAGTCTCATTGTTTTTCTAAATATGAATAAATATATAAAATAAATATAAAGATTTAGATTATTTTTCAATGATTAAATATAGAAAAAAATACGTAGTAAATAAAATATTTAAGGACAATACATTTAAGTCTTTACATTTAATTTTCTTTCATTTGCATGCAAAATTTATACAAGTTTAAAAAGAATTTTGTAAAAGGCTGTCCAGGTGTTCAAACTCTTACAAAGAAATCTGAAAATATTTTTTAAAAAGTAAAATAAATTAAATGAAATTTGTCTTTAAATATTTTTATTTACATTGAAGTATTTTTAGATATTTTCATTAGTGAAATTTTTTTATTTGCATTCAATTTTCTAATACAAAAATGTATAATTATAAAAAAATAAATTTTTAAATATTTTCTGTTTACATTGATGTATTTTTATACATTTAATACATTAAAAGCTTTATACATATTTACAGACTCACATTTATTGTATTTAAATTAAGAGATAAATAGATTTTTCCTGTGTGTTTAACACTTGCACTGTTTATGTGTAAAATAATCACATGAATGGACAGCACTGTGATGTGATTTACTGATCTTTATGATTTTTCTGTATTTTTGTGCTCAGGTGTTTAAGATCGAGGTCCTAACGAACGGCCGGCAGCACGCGGTGGAGAAACGCTACAGCGAGTTTCATGCTCTTCACAAAGCGGTGAGTTTGGGACCAAACACACTTTATCTCACATTGCTAGTGTAACGGTTGAGGAGTTGGACCAAGTCCCGGACCGGTAAAGGTACCACTGAGGAACTCATGAGCGAGGTCCCGTCCCCATGCACTGCCAAAAGCTGCTGCTCCTTCAGGGATGGGTGAAATGCAGAAGTCACATTTGGTTATGGTGCGCTGTGCTGTGCTGTGTTCACAATGACAAATAATCAGCCACTTACTTTTCCCTGCTTATTTTAGTTTCTCTTTGTGGTCGACTGCAGTTGATTGTTTATTTCTTTGTGTTTCTCAGCTGAAGAAGATCATCAAACCACCCGACTTTCCATCCAAGCATGTGAGGAACTGGGTCGCTAAAGTGCTGGAGCAGAGGAGACACGGCCTCGAAATCTATCTTCAGGTACTAATGCAGCGTTCAACAAAGCGTTTCAGATCCTCTTTAGGTCTTGAGGATACTGATGATGAACCCTGATTGTAGATCAGCTGTATACACAGTGAGTTTAAAAAGGAGTTCTGAACCACAAATGTTTGGAAATGATCAAATTTTCAAATTGTTGCACTGTCACATTCAGAATTAAAATTGCAATAAATATATTGTTTAAGGTCGTATCACCCAAAACACTTTAAACACCTGCTGAAATTATAATTATCACATGCAGCATTTTATATTAACACACATCACGACTTACAGTGAACAATAAAATGTCACATTCTGACAAATCTGAATTGTTTTGTAACCACAATTTACAAAGAATGTAACGTCTTAAATTTGTCCTTAAGAAAGTTAAGATATTTACTAGGAATGCAACGGTACAGTGTGCCCACGGTTCGGTACGCATTATGGTTTTTGGGCCGCGGTAACGCTACGGTTTTGGTACATTAATATTATCTTAGCTCTAACATTCAGGAGGTTCTTTGTCTTTTCTATTTCTAGAGCTGAAAAAATTATTTATTCGAATATAACTCAAATAATTTGATTACAAAACATAGTCGAGGCAATTTTTCTAGAATCGAAGCTTCGTGTAATTCTTTTCACTCGTTAGAGCATCTTCCGCTTGTGTTTCACACGGACGCGTATTAGTGACACACAACGTTTTCAGTTCCACGATCAAGACGAGACCCGATCCCTCTGTATGTGAAAGTATTTGAGATATTTCGTGCACAAAAACAGAATGTGTAAAAACACATAAATGACTTTTTTGCGATGTAAACACACTCTCTACAACACTCGCTAAAACACTACAGTTCAGTCAAATCTCCCCTTTTGTTACGGACTAAACTCATATTTCAGCTGATAACTAACCACAACAACCAGCGCTCTACTCACAGTACAGCCATTTATTGTGATGTGGCGCTGGGTAGTGCGCGGGGGATTGTGGGAAATGTAGCTCTCTTCTAGAAATGCCAAAAGTAGCTCACATTACACGCCAAAATGAGTCCAAACTGCTTCAAATTTATCCCAAACTTGTAGTTTTGAGCCGATCTGGACTCATTTTGGCCTATACCAACGTTTTTCAAGTCCAGTCCTCGCGGGCCACCGCTCTGCGCAGATTCCAGTTTCCCAACCCACAGCACAGCTGATGCTACTGATTAGCTAATTAGCAACGTAGGATCGGCGTGCGGCAGTGCAGGAAATACAGAATCTGCGCAGAGCTGTGGGCCACGAGGACTGGAATTGAGAAACGCTGACTTATACAATGAGCTGCTTTTGAGCTTTCTGGGAGAGAACTACAATTCCCACAGTCCCCTGCACACACTACTAAATATCAATAAAAGGCTGTATTGCGAGTAGAACGCTGGCTTATTTTTCAGTTAAAATGAGTTTAGTCTGTAATAAAGGGGAGATTTGACTGCAGCGTTTTAGTGAGAGCTGCGAGCGCTCAAACACACTGCACGCGTGTTTACACAGCTGACCAGCAAGCCTGCGGAATCACCATTTAATAAGTTGGGGATGTGCGTCCACCTCCCACTCACATTTTAATGCTCATGGATCTGCTTTTATTTCTCACAGCTAGAGTCCAATGGGCGGAAATCCGTTGTAGTGACGGAGAACTTAATCCCTGACCATGACCACGTTTTAGAAATGAAAGTTTAACGTCGGGCGTAGCGAGCTATCACAGCTCACCAGGGTGTACCGAACCGAACAGGGTGCACCGAACCGTTGAGTAAAATACCAAAAACTGTCTGCTCTTTATGTATTTTAAGTATTTTCTATTTTAAATCTGTTGCTGCTAGTATCTCCAGGAGCCACCAAACAAGTTTCGTTATACTGTCACAATGAAAAAGTATTAAACATCCAAGTGAAAAATATGATAGTTACAGATCAAAAAAATCAAAAATACAAAACACTGACATGAATAAAGGGTCACCCCCATCTCCCCTCCTCCTAAACTCTAGTTTTAGGCTGTAATGCAACCCAAATGGGGTCAGTCTTATTTCAACCCGCTATGTCCACATTCAACAACGGTGATCTGGTTTTTGTAATTAAGTTGCAAAGAGCGCACATGGACCCAGACACCAGGTCCCGCACGTCACCGGCCACACACTTTTAATCAATTTCACTCTGAATGCCACAGCGAAAGTCAACGTTTGCCGGAGTTACAGGAATCCATAAATAATTCCAGCCGTAAATCCTGCACAACCGTTTAAACAAAACCTCTCCTTCTGCTCTCCCTTGATGAGCGTGTCATTCTCCTGTTTCGTTGTCCCTCTTTAGACTATAATCATGGAAAACGAGGTCCTTCCCAAAATATTCCTGGATTTCCTCAACATCCGCCACTTCCCCTCGCTGCCAAAAACCGAGAGCTGTGGGTAAGAGCTGCGGCTGCTGCTGCTGATGTGTAATTTTGGGATGTGAAGAAAGAGAGATTAGAAGGTGGACTGCAGTGAAGCCAGAGTGGTCCGTTGGCTGGTTTTGGGGTTTGCCCTCGTTTTACCCTCCTTTGTGACGCCTGTTTTTCTTGCAGGTCTTTCGAAACAGAATCCGAGGAGTCGAGGTACGTGAAAATCACATGCTGCTTGTGTTAAATGGTCAAATGCTCTTGTGCGGATGAGACGATGCAGGTTGGTGTTTAGGTGGTGATTATTTTTACAGAGAGAGTAGAGCTGCACAGTTATAAATACCGCGGGATAAAACCGTGATCTCAATTCACACCTTGACGCGAACTAAATTATGACGGTTCTTCTACGTTTTATTACACCCGTTGTAGGGCCCTATGATTTGAAAAACGCGGACGGAATCACGGAATTCAACAAATAAAATGGAATCCGTTGTAAATAGCGGAACGTCGTGTAATTGGCTGATATCGGTGTGTGGGCAAAGCAAAGCAGTGATTTCTGATCAAGTTTGGCCGCCGCAGCTCCCCGTACGTGTTACCTGTTGAGGCGGGACTCAGCTTTCCCCACACACAAACGCACACACACAGAGGGGAAACGTCGAGTGTTAGTGCCCAAGTTTAGAGCAGAACAATAACCAAATGATTTTTATGAATCGGGAGAACAACTCATTTGTATGTGTTGCCAGCACACGATAGACTGCAGCCGCAAGAACACATGACGACCACTTACGGTCAAACACTCACATCAGAAACGTTCCGTTTTGCACAAAAAAAAGAATGTTTTCTGTTGTTTACAGGTAAATGTTTTACCGAAGCAGTAAATGTTCTGCTGAACCCCAGCACTTTGTTGAAGTTGAATAAGTCATTTAATGTGAATTTTTTTTTTCCATCCACTCCATAATTAGACACTTTTTAGGTGAATAAATATGATTATAACGTAAAACACGGAATTCAGAAGAATAAAAATGGAAAAACCAAAACGGATTTTATAGGGCTCTACCGTTGCATCAACACAAGCACTGCTATTTATCTGTAGTGTTATTTTTGTGGCGACATTGCAGTGGAACTGTCCTGAGCAAAATCTCTTTCCACGCTCCTCACCGTCATGTTGGAAAAATCTATATTTATTTTTGCGCAAAAACAACGCCATACTTTTCTGTAGAGAATCTCAAGTATGCTGTCTCCTCTCCCTTTCTGCTGCACTGCATCACGATTTCAATAAATAATTAATATTTAAATTTGCAAACAAACTCATTTTTTCCACAGTCGTGCAGCCGTGATTATGATTATTACTGGTTTAGGGTGGACGTGTCTGACTGTTCTCACTTCCAGAAACTGCACTCTGCTTTTGATGAATCGCACGGTCAGCTTTTTTGTGTGTGGTGTAGACAAAAAGGGAGAAGAGCTTTGATGAGTCACTCGTTCCCGTTCCTCCTCGTCCTCCTCCTCGCTTTCTTCCTTCTGCTGTTCTCACTTTCTCTCTTTTCCTCTGCAGTAAACTGACACATCAGCCGGCGCTGCACTTCCTCAGAGACCCATATCTGCTTCCTGCTGCTAACGGTACGTCATATTCGTGTTTGTCACTTCTATATCTCACCATGACGTAAGATGATGTTTAAGGCTACGTCCACAAGACGACGATTTTAGGTCAATCCCAAAACATTTTTTTATTGTTTTGGCCTTTTTGGTCAGTGCCCTGAAAACAGGATAAAGAGTGGAAAAATCTCAAAATGCCGCCCTCGCGCTGTCAAATAGACCGGCAAAACGCCACTTTTTGGAAATGGTTGCTAGATGGTTGCTAAGTTACAATAAATTCCATTTACTTCATTACTGTCCGCCACCGATCAAAAGGCTAACGGTAATTTTGGAGCTGCTCAAACCCCTGTCAGGCAGGCGGCAGTGTTGAGCGTAGGGCTGGGCGATATATCGACTTTTTAAAATATATTGATATATTTTCATACGAGATATAGGATTACACAATATCGTTTATATCGATATAGTTTATGTTGCGGTAAAATTATAAGTACTAAGTCGCAAGCGCAAATGTGAAACTCGAGAGCACAAAATTAAGAGTCGAGTGCGCGGTTGTGATAATATTGTGTGCAAACTGGATTTTTACTCTCTAGAATGTCTTTTTTTCCTCTCGATGTGTTAAATGGCCTTGCGCGCAAAGTAGATTACCGAAGATGACGGAGGAACAGCGGCAGGTAGGTTAAACACAAGTTATAGTTTATCGACCTTATAATAATAATTTAATAGTTAGGTCTTACACGTTTAATAAGCACGCAATCAATGGCCCCCCTTGCCCACTCGTCTGTCCCCAAACTGCCAAAACCAGCCCCTTTCAAACCGCGCGCGAAAAAATCTCACTCGTGAAAAAAATCCGCTCGTCGGTAATCTACTTTGCGCGCGAGGCCATTTAACACATCAAGAGGAAAAAAAGTCATTCGCGGGAGGGAAAAAACTGTTTGCGCGCAATATTATCACAACCGCGCACTCGATTCTTAATTTGGTGCTCTCGAGTTTTACATTTGCGCGCTCTAGTTTTGGCATTGATGTGACGCCATACAGGTAGGCTATGTTATGAAAAAATAACATCACTGCTGTAAAGAAAAATAACAAATAAAATAAATTTCCCATCCCTTGCTGCCACTGGGGGGGAAAAATCCCTACCGTCCTGTGAACTCAACTGACAACCAACTTTTTTTTTCTTTGGCCCCAGCTTATTTATTTTCTCAATATTTGACTTGTTATTTGAGAATTGCACAGGATACACTGACCAGGAGTTGAACAATTTTATTTTTTAATCAGAGAGCATTTTTATTCAATATATATTTTAGTTTGTTTTTAATAAAAGTGCCCCTGTGACAGTTGGTACATGTGGCTTTGACCCAGAATTGGTTTTTGTTATTACTTCACACAAAATAATATCGAGATATATATCGTATGTCGCCATTTACCAAAAGATATCGAGATATGATTTTTGGTCCATATCGCCCAGCCCTAGTTGAACGTACAGACACCAGCTTTTACTTGTGAAAGTAGGGCTCTATGATTTGCGCGATGCAGAAAACGCGGACGGAATCGCGGACTTCCACAAATAAAATGGAATCTGTTGTAAAACGCAGAACGTCGTATAATTGGCTGATATCGGTGTGTGGGCAAAGCAAAGCAATGGTTTCTGATAAATTTTGGCCGCTGCAGCCCCCTGCACGTGTTACCTGTTGGGGTGGGACTCAGCTTTCCACACACACAAACACACAGACACAGAGGGGGAAACGTCAACAATCAGCTATGGTGAAGAGGCTGAAACACCAAAGTCCTCAAAAACAATGAGGGAACTGGAGTGTTAGTGCTAAGTTTAGAGCAGAACAATACCCACATGATTTTTATGAATCGGGAGAACAACTCATATGTAAGTTTTGCCAGCACACGATAGACTGCACCCGCAAGAACACGTGACGACCACTTACAGTCAAACACTCACATCAGAAACGATTCGTTTTGCACCAAAAAAATGAATGTTTGTTGTTGTTTACAGAGAAATGTTTTACCAAAGCAGAAAATGTTCTGCTGAACCCCAGCACTTTGTTGAAGCTGAATGTCATTTAATGTGATTTTTTTTTAAAATATTGCATTGTTCTTTTTTCCATCCACTCCATAATTAGACTCTTTTTAGGTGAATAAATATGATTGTAACATAAAACACGGAATTCAGAAGAATAAACATGGAAAAAACGGAATTCAGGAAAAAATAAAACGGATTTCTTAGGGCCCTATGAAAGTTCCCCTGCGTGCTCAGAATTAATCACAAATACAACACCATAATATTCTCCGTGTCTACAACCACGTGGTGCCATAGTGACTGCTGCAAACCCTCATCCAAACCGTCAACCTTGTACACAGCGTCTTGCAGCACCACAGAGTACACGACAAAGTTTAATATGAAACGATAAATGTGTTCATTTGGTGACATCACACAGCCCTCATCATGACTCAGCCTGTACTGGGTTAATAGTTTTTCCTGCAGCAGTGTAAAATTCTCCTCGAGACCAGCATCAATAATCAACAATAACGTCTTTTTCCTCAGATGCGTTTTCAAACATCGTGATCGAGGGCGTGATCCACGGCGTCTTCTACCCGGACCTGCAGCCCAGGTAGACTAGCGCAGGAGAAAACGCCGCAGACGAAAAGGGATTGATTTCTACTCTGCATTTCTAGGTCGAATGTTTCACTAACACTACCAGAAGCTGAGCGTGCGCTCCACCCTCCTCCAGCATGTCCGCTCGCTCTCACCTTCACCACGTTTACCACACGTCGGCCAAAAAGATGAGATCAGATGGTGATGTGAATCCGGTTGAAACTGCTCACGCGTGGTTTCTTCCACATCACGACGTCAGTAACACAGTTTGTAATATTCAGTGGACGTTATTTAGTTTTTTGGGGGGGAACAGTATGGAAGTCGATAGAGGACACACGTCAATTCTTTTTTTCTTTTTGTTATCTCAAGATCACGTCATAAAGAAAACCACTTTTTTGAGATCACAAAATTATTTCTCCCAATTTAGAAATAAAGGCATTATCATGATCACACCTTAATTTTCTCATCATCTCAAGAAAACAACGTTTATTTTGAGATTGCGGTTGATTTTTCTTCTGATCTCGACAAAATGAAAGTTGTGTTCTCAAAATCGCATCTAATTTTTGCCCAAGTTCTCTAACATGTCGTTATCATCACGGACGAACGCTTCGTCAAGCTGAAACGGTGCTTGACAGCTATTTTATCAGCGTCTGTTAAATTAGGAGGAGGTTCACACATTTGCCTTCCAGAGAAATCTACTTTTTGTTGAGCTCACGAGATATGTTTTGAAAAGAAAAATAATTCACGCGTGTCCACTATCGACTTCTGTAGTACACAGCATTATAATACGTATCATTTGTTCATTCCTTTTTAAAAAAAAATTAGAACCAAACCTCTAAAATGTTTTTCTTTTCCAATATTCATTTAACCAAAAAGAAGCAAATGGTTGTTTTCTGATTTCACAAAATTCAGAAAATGATACAAAATAAATCTAATCTAAATCTTTACCTAATATATAGTTGTAATTTTTATAATTTTTCCCCATCACTTCAGCTTGTTAGTCACCTCCAGGTCCGACTGGCGTTTTTTATTAGTGTTTTTCATTTGGCCAATTTTTTCATTTTGGATTTGGAAATGAATAGTAAAGAATGAAAAACATAGGGTTTTGGTTTTTAATTTGAGCAACAAATGAGCAAATGTTAAACTACTTTAACAAAGCTAGACGTCATAACGCTATGAACTCTAAATATATATATCATCAATGTTTTTATGAAAAAGGGAAATTAATTTAATGTAATAGTGCATTGTGTAAAGCGTTGATCTGTTACAGCTGCTAAAACTGTGAAGGGAGACGTGTGTAGAGTTGATCAGCCGTTACAAACAGCTACACTACAGCCACATCTGATAAAACATTAGTTCGACAGCGACTTGCGTGAGCCAGTTCACCGTAAAATTGTGTCCCAAACAATAGTCACTGTGATGATGACGATGATGATGAACCACCTCCAGAAACGTAATAATTAAAGCATGTGAGGCACTTTTTTGTAGACTGTAGTGCTAGAAGGAAAAAATCTTTAAGAATCGATTGCATTTTTACAGTGTATTTAAAATCGTCCTGATCTGTTGAGAACGTAACATTATTTTTGAATGTCATGATCATGTTTTGTGTCATTTGTGCCATGAGACTCGGACGTGGACTTGATAAAACCCTGTGTGATGCACTTTAAGACAGGGGAAGTAACACAGGAAATGATAAAAATATTAATATCAAGTTTTTAAAAAAATGTGATGACACTGACAGCAATAAAACATTACACACTAAAACGCTGTTTCGTTTGTTTGCTGAAAGCAAATGTTTTAATACTGTTTTTAATTTAAAAAATGACGTTAACACTCAAACGTAGTAATGCCGCGTTCCATTTGCCACTGGATCCAGGATTCGGTTGACGGGATTGCCCACATAAAAATATGGTAAAAACCGCGTTGGATGCGTTCCATTTTGTTCCAACTTTATAACTTTTTAATTTTCTGTTCGGCTAACTAGGCTAGTCGTTTTTAGCAACATCGACCAGCTAATTTAGCATCGGCACCTGATAAATCACCGTAGCAACAAGACTATCAACAACAACACTAATGTGTAACCAGCCCTCGAGGGGAAGGAAAAACTCAGAAACCAAATGGAACGCACCATAAAGCTCAAACTCACACTGCGTGCTTTGGACTTCGGGGATTTCGCCCGGCGTCAAATCGCTGACCCGAGACAAGCGAATCCAACTTCGGAAAGTCAAATCGTGTAAAGCTTTTGAAGAAAACATTCTGGATGAACGCAGCAGCGCGATGATACCGTCAACGTGATGAACGCACCTCGTTCACCAACATCTTCAGAATTTGTTCTTAAATTTCTTAATCTTCAACTGGGCATTCGGCCCATAGGGTTTAAGCCTAGTCCTAGACTTGCTTTGGGTTTGAATTGTGAATCTCCATTGGTGCTACAATTTAGTCCAAGACTAGGCTTAATCCATGAGCAAGAAACCAGCCCAAAAGGACTAAAAGAACTTGGACTAAGGGACTAAGAGACTTGGACTTAGTCCAAGACTAGGCTTAATCCATGAGCAAGAAACCAGCCCAAAGGGACCAAGAGAACTTGGACTAAGGGACTAAGAAACCTTAGTCCAAGACGAGGCTTAATCCAAGAGATTAAGCCTCGTCTTGGACTAAGTTCTCTCTTCGTTGGACCAAAATGGGATTTTTAAGAACAAACTCCTTCTTAAGACGACGCTGAACGAGAGCCCACGCCCCGCGAAATAACTTGACCTCGTTTTCAGGTTTTGCATAGTGTAACAGTGTTGAAAAGTGATTTTAGTGTCGTTTTAAAAGATTCAGTAACGTCCCTGCTCACAAATTTTTGCGTAAGACCTGACCGATGGAGAATCGGACTCCAGTCGGAGTGACCCTAACCTTTTCTCAGGTCCGTCCGCAACGCTTCGATCCGTGTTGTAACTGCTCCTCTACGGTGGAAGTGGGTTCCGCTCCTCGTTGTGGTTTCACAGCTCTGCGTGAGCCGCCTCGTCCTGGCTCGCCTCACTCTGCGCCGTCTCTTCCTGAGGCGTCTTCATGTTGGCAAAGTCGATTTCTCTCCTCAGCTGCTCGACGGGAGGCAGACCCACGGCCAGGTTCCTCATGGCGATGGCCGTCATTAGGAATCTGTCAACGGCAATTATGAGAGTTAATTTTCTTAACACCACCAGCTCTTTCTCTGGTTTTAGCGCCGCAGGATTAGGGACCATCACTAAATTACACAACTGTGTTTAAAGGAATACACAAAGCACAAGTATCGGAATCAGTATCGGTGCGTCTCTAGTAAAAATTACAGGTAACTGTGGCACCTTTGGCGTTCCATATCAAGGTGTGTGTGCATATGAAAGTGAGTGATTATTTGTCATTGTGAACACACCACAGCACCACAACCAAATTTGACCCATCCGTGAAGGAGCAGTGAAGGAGCAGTGGGCAGCTAACAAGCGCCCGGGGAGCAGTGCTTGGGGACGGTACCTTGCTCATGAGTACCTCACTGGTAACTTTACCGGCCCTGGATTCGAACCTGCGAGCTTCTGATCACGGGGCGAACACCCTACCGTTACACCACCAACTGCCCTCAAATATAATATAGTTGAGTGCACACAGACACCAGATTTTGTTTGTGAGAGTTCCACTGAATTTACAGAAATTGTACTATATTGTGATGTAAATGGTTATCGTGATGAGAATGTGTTTCTTTCAATTATTTGAAAATCGCAACGATTACATAAACACTTTCGTTATGAAAAATATCCCAGCTTCTAGAAATCAGCACATTTACACTAGAAATCAAACTAGGGCTGCAACCAACGATTATTTTGTTGATGAATCGATTATTAATTGGATAAAATAATTGGATAATAATCTGCTGATTATTTTTCTGATTTATCGATTATTAATTGGATAAAAAGAAAAAAAATATTTCCAGCATTTTTTAATAAACCAAGCAGTCTTTTTCTATTTTTCTATATTAATTTTTTACTCTCTAACATTATAAAATGGTAAAAAATATTTTCTGATTAATTGAAAATGAAGAAATATTGAAGTTTTGGTCATTTTTATCCAGTTCGGACTCATTTTGGCCTATAACAGATTTTTGACTCATTTCTAGGAGAGAACTGCATTTTTGTGCAAGACGGCGTTCCACATGAGAGTCCCGTCACAGTAACGTGGTGGACACGCGTCGGAATAATCACTGAACATATCAAGTAAATGTCTGTATTGTGAGTGGAACGCTGGTTGTTGTTGTTTATCAGCTATAAGTGAGTTTTGTCTGTAATAAATGGGAAGATTTGACTGAACTGGACGCTTTAGTGAATGACGTCCCTGAGAGAGTCGAGTGCTGACAAACAGCACATGTTTACATCACAAAAAATGTCCATGTGTTTCTTCAGTTTTTGTGACGGCAAGACACAGCACTGGTTCTCGTCTCCTTCTTATTCTTCTTTCATGGCGGTCTGCTTCCAGCTTAATGCTGCTTTACTGCCGCTGCAGCTTTGGTCAGCTCACTGCCCCCACATTAGGAGGTAGCTACTGTACGTATGTGTATAATAACGTAGACCCAACTAATCCAGTATTAAATTTGTTGACAACTATCTTAATAATCGATTTCACTGATTAGTTGTTGCAGCCCTAAATTAAACGAATTAATTAAAGTGAGTGAGGATGACCGTACCCTCGTCGCAGTGAGTAGTATTTCTTTGTGAGGAATCGGTTGAATCTTTCCGGCATGGACGCCTCTCGCCGCTTCTTCACCTCCTGCATGCGTTTCTGCCGCTTGAGGAAAAGCAGCAGCACGGGGTCGGTGTTGTTCACCTGCGAGCCCAGGTCGTCCAGGCCGGTCACCAGCGGCTGCAGCTCGGGGGGCAGAGGCTCTGTCTCTGATATGGGAGAAAAATTAAATATTCCGGGGTTTGAGCTGATGCAGAATTCATTCTCCGATCAATCGTCGTCATTATTAATGTACAGCAAAATGTGTGGAATTACTCCAAAAAGACGCAGGTGAGAACTAAAGCAAACGGACAGTTGACGTTATAGTGAACGACAGTGTGATGACCGCAGGTTTTGTTTTCTGTCTTTTTCTTGTTGTTTACTGATCCTGTCTTTAGTGTTTGTGGTGGTGGCGGCGGCAGCGGCGGCGTGTGTCCAGTACAGACCGGTTCCGTTGCGAACTTTCTCCTGCAGCTCCTGAAGTTTAGTGAAGTTCTTCTGTAGCTCCACATCGGTGGTGTTGACGTAAATGTACATGTAGCAGGACGGAGATTCAGACACCGTGTACACCTTATGGTACGCTCCGGCGGGAAGCTGCACACACACACACACACACACGCTTCAGACGCTGCTACATTCCAAACGGCAAGTTAAGACCTCCTCATGGCGGTCTGGGTGGCCTTTAATTATCCACTTCACTGCTTGAGGACGGTGCCTCACTCATGAATACAAACACCAATGGCATAGAAAGTGTTTTTAACCAATAAAACAACATTAAAAAACAGGTGTTTTTACTGTCAGTAGCATAAAAATATAGGCAAACTGTGGCAGCTTTAGCGTTCCACACTGTTATTTATCAGCTAAAATATCAGTTTTGTCTGTAATAAAAGGGAAGATTGAAACTGGAAGGTTTTAGTGAATGTTGGACTTCCCTGTGAGAGTCGTGGGCGCTAACAAACACGGCGTGCGTTTACATGGTGAAAAATACTATTTATGCGTCATGATTTCTCGTGGTTGAAGGTCAAGTCTCAGAAAGCGTGACGTAATGTAGCGCGACGCTTAACTTGGGGAAAAGTGGAAAACGTGGTGAAAATAAGAGAATCATTAAGAAGAATCCATAACGCTGGAGGTGAACACATCTGATGGAACTGACTGGTTCTGAGTCTAAACCGGTTTTCGATTCCAACTCCTATAAAATACGGGTGTTTTACTGTCAATTGCGTGGTAATATAGGTGAATTGTGGCACCTTTAGCGTTCCATATGAGCGTGCAGACAGAGCTGAGCGCACTCAGACACAAGGTTTTGTTTGTGGAAGTTCCACTGAATTTACAGAAAATGTACTTATATCGTGATATATATGATTATGGGGATACGAGACACAGCCCTACTACAGAGCGTGTGTGTGATAATAGAGGACGTGGATAATTCTGGAGAGTGTGTGTGACTGTAAAGGCTGGGACTGTACCTGCATCTGTTCTCCCGTAAGCAGTGAGTAATTCTTCTTTTCTTCCACGATCTCCACCTGCACCTGGCCCTGCAGCACCTGCACGCTGGTGTTCCCCAGATGTTCACTCACGTAGTTCTCCAGGTGCAGACCTGACACAACAAGAACAACAACTCTGAGGCCCAGACGACAGGGACGGAATTCTGTCTACTCCACTGATATACCCTTGGTATAATGACCACCTACGTAGCCTAAAACAAGGGACACAAAAACTAGAACGTAAGTGGCGGCAAACTAGATTAGTGGTCTTTGAACTAGCATGGAAAGACGCTATGGGAAGCTATAAAAAGGCTCTTAGAGCTGCGAAATCAGAATACCTATCATTGATCATTGAAAATAACAAAAATAATCCTAGGTTTCTATTTAACATGGTATCCAAGCTGACTAATAGCCAGACCACTACTCAAACTGTACCAACATTGTTACATTGTTTTCTAGTGGCAAATTTATGAACTTTTTTGACCAAAAAATTTGTTCAATTAGACAGAATGTTCTAAAATCTCCAAGTAACACTATAGTGGCTGGCCTTGACAAGAGGGCAAGTACTAATACTGCAGCCATCTTATTTGAATCATTTACTCGGTTGACCAGTCAGATCCTACGTCTTTAATCCTTTCCTCAATTCATCTCTACTTGCATGTGTTAGATCCTGTTCCAACAAGGCTACTCAAAGATGATTCCAGTAGTGATTAAACCTCTACCTAGCCGATAGATTAACTCCTCTAATAGCATTGATTTGTTACCCAAATCTCTTAAAAGTAGCAGTGATTAAACCTTTGCTGAAGAAGCCCAACCTGGATCCCCTGGTAATGTTAAACTACAGACCAATATCTAATCTCCCATTTATCTCCAAAATAATAGAAAAAGTTGTTGCCAGTCAGCTAACCTCGTTCTTTGAGGAAAAACCATATTTATGAAATGTTTCCAGTCTGGGTTTAGAGCCAACCACAGCACAGAGACTGCTCTGCTGAAGGTAGTGAATGATCTTCTCTTATCTGCTGATCAGAGGCTATGCCTCAGCTCCTATTGCTGCTTGATCTTAGTGCTGCTTTTGATACTGTTGATCATGCCATTCTCCTAGACAGACTTGAACATGTTGTTGGTATCAGGGAGTGGCCCTCTCTTGGTTCAGATCCTACCTTTCAGATCGCTATCGAGTATGTGAATGCTAAATGGTGATTCCTCTGAGCACGTCCAGGGTGGAAATATAGATACCACAAGGATCAGTTTTAGGTCCCTTGCTGTTCTCGCTGTACATGCTACCTTTAGGCTCAGTCATTCGTAAGCATGGAATTAGTTTCCATTGTTTTGCAGATGATACCTGATTATATATATCGGCTAAACGGAAGACAGACAGCAATTCAGAAAATGGAAAAATGCTTATGTGACATAAAAAAAGTGGATGTGGGACAACTTCCTCCAGCTAAATCTGGACAAGGCCAGTCTATTCTTACTGGCACTAACGCTACCCAGAAGTCAGCTATCTGACATCACGGTCAGTCTTGATGGATTATCCATTGTACCCAAATATGTACCAAAACCTTGGTATTTACTTTAGACTCCAATCTTTCATTTGATGTACATGTAAGCTACAACATTAAATTACTTTCTCCTTCTTTCCAACTCCGTAATATTGCTAAACTAAAGCGTGCTATCCTTTCAGATGCAAACTGGTTCATGCATTATTACCTCCAGGCTGGATTACTGTAATGTCTTCTTCTCTGGTTGTTAAATAGGTTGTTAAATAAACTCAGCTAGTTCAGAAATGCAGCCAGAGTCTCCACTAAAACTAAAAAAAATATGATCATATCGCCCCAATTCTATCCTCACTCCACTGGCTGCAAGTAAAATTTAAATTATCGACTATAAAAGTACTTCTCTTGACCTATAAAGCTCTAAATGGTCTTGCACTTGTATGTAGTGACCTCATTTTACACATACAATCGGCGTGTACCGCCGATGCATAAGGCGCCCGAATCTTTAGTAATACCTAGAATAAAAAGCACGTTACCGTGGGGGAAAAGTATTTGCTCATAAAAGCGCCACAATTGTGGGAATAAACTACCGTTAGTGTTCGGAGCTCAGAAACAATCTCTTAGCACAGTCAAGGCTTAAGACTTACTTGTTTAGTCAGAATCTTTTGGTTATTAAAATCCCTTTTTCTTAGTTAATGAGATCTGAGGTTCATGGTCATTGAAGTTAAAGGTGAAAGGGGATTGGTGCGTCATCCTACCCTCTGCTGATCGCTCAAGTTTGCAGAGCCAGTGGTTTGGTGTAGTCACCGAGACCCCTGGGAAGCCCTCATGTCTGTGTTACCTTCCCAGCTCTCCCTTCTTAGCTAGGCTGCCATAGTTACTCTACTTGTTGCGGAGGTTAGGTTAGGGCACTTAACTTTCTCCTCTCTTTTCTTCTTTTTCCGAGCTGTTCCCGAGCTGATCCTGGGATGGCGCTTGGCTGACCGAACCCTCACGGGACTCTTTGGAATGCGAGCTGACACTGACCATTTGACCCTACCAAGCTGGCTGATCCTTCAAGACTCACCAGGAGTCCCGGAGGCGTCCTGAGCTGGCCTTGACCTTGTCAACCTCGAGCTAGTCCTGACCCACTGAACCGCACCAGGACTCCATGGAGACATCATCCTTGAAACCAACTGGGATTGCTTGGACCCTATGGGCGATCTACTGACTTAGCAGCACAATACTAGACTAATTTCATCTTAATGTTGCTGAGAGGATCTGCAAGTAGCTAACAACAACCGGGATTCGAAAATATCCTGGACTACTTTTTGTATCTTGCTTCTTTAAAATAACTAACAACTCATCTTGAACTATTGCTTGTTGTACGTGTGTTAAATGGCAGTGCGATGGGGTCCCCCTCCGAGTCTTGGTTCCTCTCAAGGTTTCTTCCTACTAGAGGGAGTTTTTCCTTGCCACTGTCGCCTCAGGCTTGCTTGTTGGGGGATTTAGGCCGGTTATATGTAAAGTGCTTTGTGACAATGACTGTTGTTAAGAGCGCTATATAAATAAATTTGAATTGAATTTTTAAATTGATATCTCTTTTCCACCGCACTGGTGCCGACCTGGTCCCCAAATATGGAACCGGTGACGTTGCCACAAAACTGATCACCACCAAATGAAATCAACACCAAAAAGTCACGGTAAACGAGAGCAAACCTGGAGTTGTGCAAAAAATTAGAGGTCGCCCGATATTGGTTTTTCGGGGCCGATATCGATACCGCTTATTGCTAGTTATCGGGGCTGATAAGTGATATTTGGAACCGATATGCAAAAATGTGAATTTTACAAACACAAAGCTCAGCTAAAACTCTCCTCTTCTCCTTCTCGGAGCTTCACGCTGCGCTCGTGTGCGAGTGACAAGGCTTCAGCGCTGATTGGCTACTACTCGTGTGACATACAGCCAATCAGAGACTGTTATTGGCGGGACATTAAACGAAGCAGCGAGTCGAGAGCAGATGAGACGGCAGTGGAGACACAGTAGCTTCACCTTGTAGTTACTTAATATCGGTGATGGTCAAAATTAAACACTGATACCAATAATCTGCAAAATGGCTAATATCGGCCCCCGATAATCTGTCCAGCCAATACTCGGTCGACCCTTAATATATAGCTTAGATCGATAGCATTAACGTTAACATTTGAGTTAACGTCCCAAAAACATTACTTTTAACAGATATTTAACTGATAAAGTCACTGTCTTTCAGCTGTGAAAAGAGGGAGAATGAGCTGCATTTACTTGGGGTGTTGAAATTAATCACATAATCGACACATCACAGTACAGGCGCGGCATTAATCGATTATATCAGGATTTTCAACCAGTGGTTTGTGGTCAGCTGGAGCCACATCGTCTCGTCTCTCTGTAAACTTATATAGCTGGAATTCATATATTATTATATGTGACTCTTCACGGCAAAACCAGTCGCCTGTCGCAACGGAGATTTCCAAGAAAGACGAGCGTGGGGTAAAATTTTGGATTTTTTGGTTTTAGTTTTTGAAACGGTGGAAGGTCTATACTGTACTGTTGTGAATAACTTTGGCTGAAAAACTTACCCTTTCCATCCTAAAAACATGACTTTCTTGAGGTGAGGAATTCAATTCCAGCAGAACGTTAAAAGTTTCTGTTTTGACCGCTCTACTTCAATATTTACGCTAAATCCACTGGTTGACTAGCGTGAAGATATTTCTCCGGAATCCATCTTCGTCTCCCGAGTTCAGTTAACCTAACGCAGGTAGGCTATCCGTGTGGCTGTGAATGCAGCGTAGGCTACCGTAAATGCAAACGTAGCCGCGACCGCACCAAGCGTCTGTGAGTGCTACGACGATAGTCGACTTCAAAGGCAGATTTCTCCGTTTCTCACTTGGCGTGACAGGAGAAACCCGACTCCTTTGAATGTTGATATCTCAGTCATATGTCGTCCCATTCATTCCATATAGGTATCGTTTTGAAGCTTGATTTATGCCCTTTCATGAAAACATCATAACTCAATTTTGAAAATTTGAGAGAAGCGACTGGTTTTGCCGTGGAGGGTCACAAATGAATATAAGATGAATAAAGTTGACCCTGACTTTGACTTAATGTCCAGAGGAAACGGTGCCACGTACCTGGGAAGTCTGCGATGAACACCACCTCCGTCTGGTTGTCTAAAGAGCCCTCGATCTCCTCAAATTTGCTTCTCCATGGCGACAGATCCACCAGCAGAGGCATCAGCCAGGTGTTGGGGCGGAACGGGGACCAGTCGGCTCGCACCATGTCCACACGGGGGTCAAAAATCCTGCAGACAAGCAGCAAGGAGAACAGAATGGGCCTCATTCATCGGTATTTTATTATAGTAATTAGGGATGCGCGACAATATTGGAACGGGCCGATAAATGCTTCATCGGCATCGGACCGACGCTGATTTGTCCGATATTTCCTGCCGATATTTTGACGCATTTATTGTTCGCCGGAAATGTAGCGCTTGTGCCAGGCATGTCCAAAGTCTGAGGTGGGATTTTATACCTCCCGCGCCTTCTATATTAAAATGTGTGGGTTTTATTTTGTGCCAAAATTAAATTGTTTCCCTCATTTTGCGAATGTGAGCTCACACATGGGCTGCGTCCCGAGCCGCGTACTACCACACTTAATAGTACGGTAGGTAAGGTGCTCTTATCACTTTTTTATGTGGTAGTATGCATCTCAGGAAATAGCCGGTGTTGTAGCTTAACAGCTCTCTACAGACTAGGTAGTGCACATGGAGAGTCACAGGCGCCCTATTTGACTTTGTACACTACATCGGGTGGGAAGTGACTATCTTAAAATGTTGTGCACTACGCTTGAAATGCTCTGCCCTCGCTCCACTCTCCTTTCACACTCACTCGACTTGGTGCTATGTCAGAAATTGCAGTGTTACGGAGTTATTTTTGTGCCAAAATTGAGCGTGCAGTGGAAATCTCTCATCTCTGCCTGCGCCCGCGCTCGACTCTGCCTTCCTCGTTACTCGGCGTCTGCAGATATAAGCGTGAAAAACATCGGATATCGGCATCGGTCGATCATTCCCATATCATGCATCCCTACAGAACAAGCTTTTCCAAGTCATTCAAACCAGATTTAAGAACCACATTAAATAATTACACCTCCGTTTTTAGCAGCAGGTTTAGAGCAGACCACCAGCCGTGCTCAAGCGAAAAACATCTCACGCTCAAGCGAAACTTGCATTTCTATATTTGGTCCTCAATGGTCCCTTCAGGGGCTTGTGTAGTTTTCCAGCGTATGAGAATAACTAAACAGGGGGGGGGTCATGTTTAAGCCCAGCTGCTGCATGTCTCCACAACATCAACACCTGTTTTAGCTCGTGTAAATATCAGTTCGGCTCCAGCATCGCAGGCTGAAACGTGTGTAAGTGGGACCAGATGTACGACTGCGTGTGCTACTCACCGCTGCTGGAAGCGGTCGTTAATGGACACCCAGATGTCAAAGTAGATGTGAGGATCCGTGATGTTGTACTCGGGGAGAATGCGGTGCAGACAGACGGCGTACTGCTTCAGCATGTCACCGTGATCCTTCCATCTGCGGCTCTGAGTAAAGACCTGCGTCCGAGGGTAAAACAGTAAATCGCTAAACGTCATCTGTACTTCATCATAAAGGAGAGAAGGAAAACCCGACCACCTGACTTATGGAAACTACACGGCCAAACAACTTGCTACAGCTGTACATTTTTATCACAGTGACGAGACGACCAAGGCTATTTTTTAATCGTGTCTTATCAGGACAACACTGTTGGAAAAACAAGGTCTCTCTTGTCAGGATTGTCTCTATGTTGTTTGAGGATAAAGTGCGTCGTAACGTCATCAGCTCATTTCTGTGTCCTGGACAAGATTTAATCTTCAGTTTTATGTCGCAGACAAAGCTAATTAACCAGCAACCTTCCAATCATGGGGTCAACTCCTTAACACCAGATTTCACAAAAAAGATTCTCTTCTAGAAGATCTGAGAGGTGAAGCAGTGTTTCTGGCTGAAAAACTGAGGAGTCTCACCCCTGGGTTGAGATATCCGATGTCCCCCGTTAGTCCATCTTTGTAGGTGATTTTAACATGCTGGTGTGTGCGGGAGTGGACCATCATGTCCCAAGAGTACCCATAAAGACCTTTAGTCCAGTTGTTGTAGCCCTGTAATCAAATAAAAACAACTTCATAATGTTAAACGCGCTGCGCGGAATCGACCATTTGGGAACAATCAGCCGACGCCGATATCCGATATTTTTCATGCTTCTCTGCCGATACTGACAAATAAGGAAAGCCAGCGCGAGCAGAGTTGAGCACATAAAGATGAGATTTTGCTTGCCAAAGTTCCACTGCACACAATTTGGCACAAAATTAAAGCCACAGCTTTGATCAGAAGCTCGCAGGTTCGAATCCAGGGCCGGGAAAGTTACCACTGAGCTACTCATGAGCAAGGTCCCCAAGCACCGCTCCCCGGGAGCTAGTTAGCTGCCCACTGCCCCCTCACGGATGGGTCAAATGCAGAGGTCACATTTGCACTGTGTGCTGTGCTGTAGTGTGTTCACAATGACAAATAATCACTCACTTTCACTAATACAGCGAACCTGAAAGCAGAGCAGAGCACTTCAAGCGTAGTGCACAACATTTTATGAAGGTCACTTCCTGCCCTATTTAGTGTTCCAAGTCAGATAGGGCACGTGTGACTCTACATGTGCACTACCTAGTGTGTAGAGAGCCATTAAGCTACAACCCCAGCTATTTCCTGAGATGCAAATTACCGTATACTATTAAGAGCGGTAGCACGCGGCTCGGGACACAGCCCATGTGCAAGCTCGCATTCGCTCAGTGAGACAAACATGCAATTTACTTCCAGTGTGCCTGGAGTTGAGCGCGTAAAGACAAGATTTTGCTCCCCGACCGTTCCACTGTGCGCTCAGAATTTTGCCACAAAATAACGCCATATATTTTCAGACACGGGCCGTCAAAAATCCCACCTTAGAATTTGGACATGGAGACTTAAGCGCTAGGGGTGTTGAAATTAATCACATAATTGATGCATCACGATGCAGATGTGGACGATGCTGCATCGATGCAATGGCAGCTCGTAATCGATTTTAACGGAGGTTTTCAACCGGCGATCCGCTGCCCCCTAGCGGTCTACATGCAGTCCCCCTTTACTACTGAACTCACTTTCTAAAAATTATTCCTTTTTTATTTTTAAAAACATTTCCAACTGATTTGGGCATATTTTGAACACTGAATGTATATATCACTGGTCACCTTCTAACTAACGGTATCTGCAGAAATTATTGTAAAGTATTGCACAGACTCTAGTTCTCCACTGCTGTTAGAATATCTGCACAAACTTCAATGTTAGTCAGACTGTTTTAAAAGATACTGTTTTATTAATAGACTGGATACAGAATTTTTCATATTGAAACTGTTTCTAACCTCTTGCACATACAGTGTAAAAGTCAATTTCCACTTTTGTAGGTTAAAACTGCATCTAAATTCTCTCTTTCTACTTCTATTTCTAGTACAAGTTTAAAGTTCATATTAAATACTCCATTTCCGGTTTAAAATGTATATTTTGTATTCTATTTATATACTTTTTGTTCTATATGCCTTATTTGTTCTTTCTTCCCTGTTTCTTGTTGCACTGCGTAAACTGGAGCCATGTCGTCTTGTCTCTCTGTATATCTGTACAGTATATAGCAGAGATGACAAAGTTTACTTTGACTTTAATCTTTATGAATAAAGAATTTAATGCAAATATCTAAAAAGTAATACAAAAAAATACTCCCTCCAACACTTAGTCTGAGTGGTGGGCCCTGGGACAGAACCAGTTGTATCATAATGACATTGCTTGGTGATTTTCTGGCTGTGGCATAAAAATTCAGTAGAAACTATAGCTGCCCAATCTGTGATCCATGCCCAATCTGCGTGCAATGTGAAGTAATGTAGAAAAATTGATTGCATGCATCGCGATGCGTCGAGATATCGAATCACTGACGTGATAATCGAATCGAATCGTGAGACCCGTGAAGATTCACACCTCTAATACGCGCTACCTTTCCGACTTGCAATAAATATCAGCTGGAAATGTTGAGCAAATCTAAACAGCGGCCCAATGCCGATGAATAAAAAAAAAACAATTATCGTCCGATTCTGATATGATTCCGTGCATCCCTAGAATCCACAATATATAAATGATATTAACTATAATTAGGATATGTTTTTAGGGAGAATACCGATAATGATCATTACTAATAAAGGAGATATTTTACACCGATACGATTGCCGTTAAATGTTTAATTCTGCGAAATGTTCATCATGTTCTTACCACAAAAAAAACACGGCGCTCCCAGCTTCTGCATTAGAATGCCAAACTGTTAAGAGCTTGAGCATTCAGCGTTGACAGGCTAAACTCATGATGTACAACCAATCAGACGGTGCGGTGGGCGGGACATTCCTCTAGACTACAGAGACGGTGACTTTTTTTAATTCATTTACATTATATCTTTCATGCTGCGAGCTGCAACTCATATTTACCTTCATTACGAAAGACCTCAGTCCTTTGGAACTGTGGACATTTCAGACCAAACCGTGTTTAAAGAGCTTGCTGAAGCTTCATAGCAGGACTGTAAAGCTCAACTATTAGGATCAATTCAAGTTTACAGAACTGGCCCAGCAGAGATACTAATACGAAGCAGCTTTCATTTATTTAAGTGAGTGATTATTTGTCATTGCAAACACTGCACAGCACACGGTGCAGCACAACCAAACGTGAGCTCTGCATCTGACCCATCCGCCGATATTTTATGATGCATTTATTGTTCGTCTGAAAGGTAGCGCTTGAGTCAGGCACGTCCAAAATCTGAGGTGGGATTTTAAAAGGCTCGCGAGTTCGGTCTTAAAATGTACGGGGTGATTTTGTGGCAAAATTTCTGAGCACGCAGTGGAACGTTTACCAACAAAATCTCGTCTTTATGACCGCATGAAATGATCATTTTGTTTGCCTCACTTAGCGAATGTGTGCTCGCACATGGGCTGTGTTCAGAGCCACGTACTGCAGCACTTAGTACGATGGAAATGCTCCACCCTCGCTCCACTCTGCTTTCACGCGCGCTTGACTTGACGCTGTTAGAAAAGACGTTATTTTTGTGCAGTGGAACTTTGGTGAGCAAAATATCGTCTTTATACACTCGACTCGGTCTTCCTTTATCTTTGTTTTACTCTATTGTTAATAGCAGTCCCTCTTATCTTTTGGACAAAGTTAACTTTTCTCCCCCAAGGTCTCTGCTTGACTGATAATAGGGAAATGCAGCTGGAGTCAGACACACAAATGAAATGAAACTGCGGCGCTTTCTCACAGACGGAGAGAGAAGTCACCTGTGTGATGAAATGAGAGTAGGGCATGAAGAACTGCTCGGCGATGTAGAGGACGGTGAAGACGGCTGCGATCTTGTGTCGGAGTCGCGGCGGTGAGCTTTTCGGTCCCGCGGTCGTCTCGGAGCCGCTCCGAGGGCTGGGGTACACACATGAGGCGCTGGGCTGCAGTTCGGCCCTCACCTCGGGCAGCACGGGGCGGAGCGACTCCGGAAACCGGCCGAAAAAACGCCTCGGCCAGTCCACGTAGCAGAAGAGAGGGCTGGTGGCCAACATGGTGTACGCAAACATTCCTGCGCGGGGTAAAAATAATGAGATTTTATGGAGATTCGGTCCATTTCATACTAGGTTGATTCAGGTGTGTTGCAACAAGGAAAAACCCTTCATTCAGTGCTATACTGATCTTCCAGGTGTGGAATATATACGACGGGTTCTGATTAAGGCTGCATGATATCGAAAATATATCGTCATCGCGATATCAACTTGTGCAATATACAAACACTGCTTGATCTGCGATAACTGGTAGATTTGTATGTGCTTCCATTCATGCTCTGTGTGACAGTATATACCCCAAACGCCCGCGCCCATGTAGATGCAGTAATTGCTCGGATTATGTCGTTTCGACATGCATTTTTTTCATAGTTACTAATTCTAATTTGCTAATTCTAAAATAAAGGAAAAACTTAAAATCTATAAATGTCACGCTGAGTTGTTTTATTCAGACTTAAAAACAAGCGCATAAAAGTGAAAAATAACCAATAACAAGCCTAATAAATAGTAAAACATGAAGAGTTTAATACGTAAAATACTGTAAATATCGCAGACGGTGCCTTTAATTTCTCAATTTTATGATGACGATGAAATTGTGAAAGTTTTGTGTGGCACACGTAGAAGCGTGAGTTGCGAGATGCCTCAAGATGCTTTTCCGTTTGAAGGGAAGCGCAAACCCCACGGTATTAGTCTGCATACTCTATTCGTTATCTGAGATCTATGTTTGCAGTGAGCCCAAAGCAGAACGAAATTAACACTGAATACTTAAGTATTTGTTTTTTCTAGTTTTCGTTCGACAACCTCCTTACCGATACTGAAGAGCTGCGAGTTCATGCAGTGAAAGTAGGAAACAAAAAACATAGCAACGGGCCGAGTGGCGTCAAAAAACAGCAAATATCCAGCGGTCAGGTCCAGAGCCAGACCTCCACCGTGAACCACCATCAGACTGACCAACTCCACCGGCAAAATCAATCTGCAACAACACGGACACAACTACAGAAGTGAGCGGTGGCCCAGGACCTTACTTTCAGGTTGGGGTAACACATTATGTGTTAGTTCTTAAACAGAATTTAGGAAATTTGCTTTTCTTGACTCACTTGAAGGGGTCAAACAGCCAGTGATGAGCCAAGTACTTCATGGAGTAACCTTCCACCCAATCAGCATCCAGCTTCTTCACCCCAGCAATGAAGTACACGATGAAGATCTGTCAAGACCAACATCAGGGTACAAGGATTATGACCAGAATTGATTAATTAATTAAATAATGGGCGGATGGATGGACACAAAAAGGTTAGTGTGTGATTAATTGTCCACCCCTCGCTGATACGGAGCAGCATCAAGTCTAATGAAGAAAGTGAAGAGTCATGACTAACTTGTGTTCTGAGCAGGGTGTAGTTCCACAGCGGCACGTGAGCGTTCCTCTTGCTGGGTTTACGGAGGCCGTCTATCGACCTGCACACCACCACACAAAGCCATTAATAAGGAGGGTTGAGGAGAAGCTCATCACAAGAAGCATCGTAGCTAACCACAAGAAGCTAAACCACAAGAAGCTAACCACAAGTATTTAACTGCATGTAGCTGTGTAGCTAGCCCCAAAAAGTTAAGTGCCTAACCACAAGAAGCTAGCTACATGAAGGTAAATAGCTCAATACAAGTAGCTAACTGCAAGTAGCTATGTACAGGTAGCTAAGTAGAACTAGCTAAGCAGCTAACAAGTAGCTAGATAGCTAATCACAAGTAGCTTAGCACAAACAGCTAAGTAGCTAACCACAAGTAGTTAAGTACAGCAGCTAAATACAAGTAGCAAATCACAAGTATCTAAGCAGTTATCTACAAATCAATAAGTAGCTAGTCACACGTAGCTCAGTACAAACAGCTAACCACGAGTGGCTAAATACAAGCTGCCAGGTACAAGTAGCTAAGCTATTAACTTCTTTTCTTCAGTAGCTGTAAAAGCAGCTGTAGCTGTGTTGTTGAAAAACAAACTGCTTGAGTGCATCAGCTCTCACCAGTATCGGTTGGCGTCCAGCAGTGTGAGCTGGAAGCCGATCAGGCCGTACAGGTACGAGTGGTTGTTCCACGCCGTCTTGTCCAGAAAGAAAATGTACCAGTATGTGGAGATGAACATGAGGCATGAGAGGCGGTAGAAGCAGCCCAGCATGATGCCCACAGCACCTACACACACAACATCATCATAATCAACACTCAGAGTTCCACATTTTCCATACTCAAATTTTCAGACTTGGTAGATTTCACCAGACCACGAGTAGCTAAGTAGCTTCTTTCCCATTTTCTTTTTGAGCTTAAAATGGGAAAGTGGAAAACTACTCATTGTTGTTCTTTTCATTTTGATTTTGGAAATGAATCTTGGGAAATGTGTTTCTGATTTGGGTTTTTGGTTTTAATGTGGAGAACAAACAAAGGAACGATAAACGGACTGTGATCCTTTATTTCCTTCTAAGTCACTGACCGAAAAACATCACCAGATACACAAAGTACATCCAGTCCATAGGCAAGGGCTTCAGGAAGTTGAAAAGGGGAAAGCGGCAAACCGGAGCACCGTCCAGGTACTTATAATCCAGGTGACTGAGCCCTCGCTCCTGCGTCACATCCAACGCCATCAACATCCCTGCAGAGCAAGAGAAAAAACAGGTTAATAAAACCACTGTTCTCATGAAGAAATTAGTTCTTATAACCCACATACCCAGTTTTAATGTTTTCTTGTTTGAGATGTGTTCTTGAGATGAGAATAGAATCTGAGAATGCTGAAGAACACTTTCTGAAGAGTGCTCACTATTGTGAAATTTGTTCTTAAAAGCCCCTTGTGATGTTTCACTTAACATCCATTTAATTTAAATTTGATTACAGCCCTTCAAGTCTTTCTACACCAGAAGTTTCCTGGTGGTTAGACTTATTTTCAGAAGTCTACATACATAACATTCCACCATTTATTTTTTTATTTGGCATGCTTCAGGAAAACCTCATTCCAGAGCTGAAATCCTCAGGATCTGACAGTGTAAACTGATTTACCGAACAGGAAGCGGAAGATGCCCAGTGAAGCGGGATCGGTGGGCCGATTGAGGAGACACACGAAGCGATGCCATGATGTCAAATCGCCCTTCTCAAAGCCGAACAGACGTTGCATTCTGCTGGTGCTCTTTGAGGACTGACCGCTGTCTGCTGGTTTGTCCGGCGAGTTTCTGCCTTCTGCGTGGCCTTCTTGTGGAACTTTGGAACGCTCAACGTACGCAGAACCTGTGATGGGACAAAAATGAAATGATGAATAAAAGCCTTTCCTGGACATGCATATCTCTTCTTTACAACAACAGTCCAGTCTTTGGTCATCTGAAAAGACGAGGAAGACATGCATCAATACTCTTTGCCGTTTTAGCTCTCCAGTTGGTGCCATCAGAACTGCCACTGTCTCTTCAAGGAGTATCTGGGGGACAAACTATCCCTCGTACTCATTGTTTAAACTCACTAACATTTTCTTTTTGTCTGTGGACTAACTTTTCACTTTTTTCTAACAGGGTTTGTTAAGGTGTGTAACTCAGTTGGTGGTAACTTAGTTTTGCAGACAGTTGTTGATTTAAGTCTAGCTTTACAGATTGAAGAACAGTCGTGGACCAAAAACCACTGCTGTAGGTCGCTCTAGGTAAGAGCACCTGCTAAATGCTGTAAATGTAAAATAAAATGCCTTCTTGAATGCTTCTTCGCGGACTGCAGGACTGTAACAGAGTTACAATACAATATATACTAAGTATATATAAATAAAATACATACAATAATACAAGTAGCAACTTATAATACAATATTCAACATTCAATATATGATCAGTGACGCCAAAATAAAGAGGTGCAGTGGGTAAAGTTTGGGGTGAGCAATACAGTTAATCAGCGTAATCACCACTCGGCTTTTTTTGTATTTTGACTAATTTGCTCCGTCAACAAGCAACCTAAATTAAAGTCGCAATCCTCCCTAGCATAGAGACTAATTTTAAAAAAAAGAATAAAATCTAGCCAGCCAGCCCACGTCGTGCTAAATGCGAACTTGCCCCCATTACCTTTCATTCATCTTTAGCTACTCGACTGCGTTTAGGTCGTTCTCCTTTAAAGACAACGAGTGCACAAATAAGCGACGCTCAGAAATGCTGCCTCCACGTCGAAATGTGTGCATAATTGTGACACAACAAGTTATTAGCACACGAATAAAACAAATATGCATGAAATATGCTCATATGCGGTGTTTGATGTGTTTTATTTCGTCTTTTTGCGTTTACCTGCCGCCCCCGACTCCATGGCTCCGACTTGTGAGGACGTGCGCCAGGTAGCAGCTTGAAGCGGCGTGTGAGGTGAGGAATAGCGCCTCTGCTAATGCTAATGCTGCTGCTGCTGCTGCTGACACGTAAACAGCAGAACACGAATAAAGCAGCAGCAGCTCACACCGTTTAACCAGCCAGCTAACCAGAAAGCAAGAAAAAGGGGGAAAAAAACTCAGTTTTTGACCACGTCAGTGAGGAATTTGACCACTTCCTGTTTGATCCCAACGTGACAGCGGCCTGCAATAACGCAGAGATCCGCTAGATGGCGAGTCTATTCGAATCAATTGCGTCTCTATTACACTTCATTCCTCCATCATATACATATTATTTGCTAATAACTGTTTATTAATGGAAACATTTGACATTGACATTTAGGTTAGGTGCATTCTTGTGTTTAGGATGATCTCTGTAATACCCGAGATGGCGAGAGAGAGTGAGTCTATTCAAAGCAGAATCAGAATCAAGTTAAAACACGTACTAGAAATTAGCGTCTGGTGTCTGGTGACTCTCTAGGACTAATGCGCACAATATACAATGAAACAGCAAGTATACATACTTTGAAACAGGTCAAATATACATATGCAATATACAATAAGCACTAATAGTAGACAATATACAACACAAAACACACAATTCACAATACAAAATCTACAGTACAATATACAGGTTTTACATACCTCTAGAAACCACAATCCAAAGGGTAACATGTTAAAGGTAAAACACTTATTTCCAACATGATCCTTGGTGTTTAGACACAAGCATAAAACACAACATTGAAACACAAGATTTAAAAACAAAGAACGCACACAAAAAGAGACAAATAATATAAAGTAATAAATAACTATTCTGCTAAGTGACAGTCTCACCAATTACATAACGGGTCTGTTAATATATATAATGAAGCAGCTGTCATCTCACTATATGGAACATAGTATATTTTATATATTAAATATAATTAAAAGGGTTCCGCTTGTGCCACTTTCTCTTAGTAACGCTAAATATAATGGAAAACTTCAATATACAGGTTTTATATATATCACTAGACACCACAATCCAAAGGATAACATGTTAAAGTTAAAACATTTTTGCCAACATGGTCCTTGGTGTTAAGATGTAAGCATAAAACACAAAATTGAAACACAAGGTTTAAAAAAAGGGGTTCTGCTTGTGCCAATTTCTCTCAATGACGCTAAAAAATACTGCAAAAACTAGTTTAAATCTTTCATCATTCATTGTCTGCCATATTACAATCAGTCAGAGAAATGACATTTATAGAATCAGATACGTAAACGGTTTTTTTTACTTGAAATATTATTTATAAATGTTAACTGTACATGTAAACAAGTAATAGAATCATTGAATTGTTTTGAATTAAATTGTCGATGTCGAGCTCCAGTCCTGCAGGAGGCAGAAGGCGTCTGAAAATCCTCATCAAAAATTTAAAAAATACCAGATATGAGAGGAAGAAACTGTTCGGTGTTTGCTATTGTTTCACACAATTCAGCTTTAATTAACAGCTTTAGTCGTGAGTAAATCATGTTCAGCAGCATTTGGGCTGTAATTTCTCAGTAGTAGTTGTCAGTAAGTGTCAGGGCGGATCGCTCTCTCCGCGGTCCGGATCCTGTGAGAGGAAACTCCGGGCGACTTCGTTCAGCAAAAGCGGCTTGTTTACGTGTCTACGAGTCACATTTCTAACCTGCTGGAATAACATGTGAGAATGACCTGCTTTTAGTCCGTTTATTACATGTTTCAGTCTGTAAATGTTATTTCTCACGAGGTTGTAGAGTGAAATCTGCTAAACCGGACTGTCTGCCCTGGAGGCTGTAATGTGGCAGACAATGAATGACGTGGAATCCAGACTCAAATCATAAATCCTTAATTTTTTATTCATTGTTACGTTTTACTGAGAGAAAGTTGCAGAATTAAGAAGGACAGGTCTTTATTAATAAAGCCATGATCACATCACTATAGGTTTAAACGTGATGAAGATCGTCACTGCAGACTAAATAAAGATAAATAATAGGGACAGAAATACGAATTTGCAGTTTTAAATGCCATTTTAGCTCATTTTCTCTTTAGATAATTACGATTTTCAGATATTAAACAATACATATATTATTGGGATAATTAACTTGTAGCTCAAATAAACCTACCGTCACCTCGACATTTTATTTTAATCGTAATATAATCCTGATAAATATCAAGATTATGGGAGTTATTGCAGATTTAAGTAGAATTCTGTGACAGAAATATATTTTCATATCCTTTTGCTCGTTGTTTTCTAGATCTTTTACGGGTATGTAAATCCATTTTTGCAGGTTGACACTGACTCCTAGCTCATGTTTGTTTTTATTTCATAAGCTAGGAGAGAATTCTTATGTTTATTACCTTGTTTTCTTCATTATTTCTTATTTGGTACTAAGTACGTCCACAATTTTTGCCATGGAGACATCGTTCGTCATGATATTTCATTCATTGAGTAGAATTTTTCCTTCCCCCTTCTTTCCCTGCAGATGAGCTCACAAAGTGTGGTCAGATTTTTACATCAGACTAACTTTCAGGGTCGATCATTACTAATCCAGAAGAAGACCGATAACTGATTCTTTGAACCGGTACATAGTATGTCAGCTGTAAAAATAGAAATAAATGTCAAAATAACAAATACTCCTACACAAAACTTAATTGAAATCATTTTAGCATGTATTTTTTCACTCAAAATATTTCCATAATGTTTATACCAATAAAAGTGCAGGAAGCCCCCAGTTATCATTTTATTAAAATGTAAAATAACTAAAAGAATAAAATATTTCACTTAATTTTATAAGGTAATGAGTAAAAGGTACATTTGACTATTTGACAATTCGTTTAGCATTTGTAATCCACTTTGGTCAGCAATAACGTACTTACTTGCTTACTTATTGATTACTTTCTCTGTGTGTGCTGCAGCTCCGGAGTGGTGGTGGTGCAGCGCAGCGCTGGGTGATGGGTTCGCTCGGCAGCCGGTTCCAGTCTGCTCCACAGAGCGCAGCCGAATCAGAGGAAGGGAGCTGTGCTAGTAGCGCACGCGGCTGTGAGTGCAGGAAGAGGAAACGAACTTCACACTGCGAGTGTGACAGTGAAGCAGACGAAGAGGATCGGCTGCTGGACACACCTCGCAGGTCAGACACACACACACACACCTCCGGGCTGATGATTAGTGGTGTAAATAGGACTGGGGAATTAATCAAAAACGGCATTCAGGAACTGCAATAGACATAATTTTGGCCATGATGATTATTTTAACTGATTGATTCAGTTTGGGAGGCCAGCAGGTGGAGCACCGATTTTACCTTTTTGGTGTCCAGTAGAGGTTTAAATCACAAGTTTCATCACAATACGATATTATATCGATTCAGGGGGTAGTGATGCAACGTCTCTCACACTTATGCTTTTGTTAACACCTCTAACAGCTGTGTGTGGCCTTGGTCTTTCAGCTTGGGCTCGATTTTTGTGTTGATTCTCATATTACTCGTCCACTGGTTGGTTTTGAACAGGAAGAAGCTGAAATGCACCTCTAAGTACATCTATCAGACGCTGTTTCTAAATGGAGAGAACAGTGACATCCAGATCTGTGCACTGGGACAGCAGTGGAATCTTCACAAAGTTTACCTCTGTCAGGTATACTGTTGATCTCGGGAGCTACTATAAAATATGTCTCAGTCTGTAGACAGAAATGCTTATTGGTTTTAGTCACATTTTAGTGATTTCTATCCTTCATAGTTTTAGCCGGTGAGAAATATCTACATTTTAGTCTTTACAGTGTCTCTCCATCTTCCATGAATACACTGCATTTCGTATTCTTCCTCCCCTCTTTTATTCCTCCTTTTCTCTCTGCAGTCTGATTATTTCTCCAGCATGTTCAGCGGCTCCTGGAAGGAATCCAATATGATGGTGATTGAACTGGAGATTCCAGACCAGAACATTGATGTAGAAGGTACAACTGGGTGAAAGTTCACAATAGGGCCAGTGTTGGGAGCATTTTGATTTTCCCAGTCAGAGCAAATGTTTATTTTTGCTGCTCAAATCTTAACCAAACATCAGCTGACCTCCAGACTTCACTTTAACTTTATTTAACTTTTTCTTTAGCTTCAGTTTAATAAATACTAGGGATGTGATGATATCGTACTCAGACGATAATTGCTTTTTTTAATTCATCGGCATCGGACTGATCCATAGATTAGTCTGAGGTGGGATGTTATACGGCCCGCACCTTCTGTCTTAAAATGTATGGTGTTATTTTGTGGCAAAATTCTGAGCACGCAGTGGAAGGTTCGCAGGCGAATTCTCTTGTCTTTACACGCTCTACTCTGCCTGTACAAAAAAGCGATTTTTAACTAATTAAATTGTGTTTGCCTCACGTAGTGAATGTGAGCGTGCACATGGGCTGTGTCCCGAGCTGCGTACTACCGTATTTAATAGTATGGTAGGTAATGCGCTCTTATCATACTTTTCTGTGTGGTAGTATGCATCTCAGGAAATAGCCGGGGTTGTAGCTTAACAGCTCTCTACACACTAGGTAGTGCACATGGAGTGTCACACACGCATTATTTGACTTGTTACACCACATAGCACGGGAAGTGACTCTTAAAATGTTGTGCACTACTCTCGAAATGCTCCGCCCTCGTGCCACTCGGTTTTCATGCTCACTTGACTTGCTGCTGTGTTAGAAATGTCAAAGCTTATGGCGTTATTTTTGTGCCAAATCTCTCGTCTTTCCACCGTCACGCTCGTGCTCCACTCTGCCTTCCTCATTTATCGACATCAGCAGATATAAGCATAAAAAACATCAGATATCGGTATCGGTCTGTAATTCCTGTATCGTGCATCCCTAGCTTTAAGTACTCTTGGGTACTCAGCAAGTGCAGAAATATAAGTACTTGTTCTCAGATGGATAATAAAATGCTATCTGTGCAACCCCAACTTACAGATTTACACACTTAGACATGTTCTTGTGTGTGTAGCCCTACAGGTGGTGTTTGGCTCGCTCTACAGGGACGAGGTGCTGATCAAACCCAGCAGAGTTGTCAGTATTCTGGCTGCTGCCTGCATGCTCCAGCTGGTCAGTAAGGCAGAAAAACACACACTCAACAACTTGCACTGCATCAACTCTGTCTCTGTGTGGTCTGTTAAAAGGCTGGTATTATACATATATATTATGAGATATTATTTGAGATATTACCCAAATTAACATCAACATAATAGCAATATATAATTTTTATGTGTGACCCAGTCTGGTGAAATGAGTGAGACGTCGCATGTTCTGATTTTGAGATACAGGCTGATAAAACTAAAAAGTGTTAAAAATATACATTTTTCAATTTTTGATCTTATATGAAAGAAAGCGTCTTCAAAATTCATCTCCCAAAGTTTTATAGTCAAGATTCCTGCCGCCCTGCTCATTTCAACTAAGGATTTCCCTGTGTTCCGGGTCTCCACTGAAGCGTCCGGATCTCTGCTGTCCAAATATGGAGTTTAAACGTCTAACCCATCAAAATGCTTCAAACGTTACAAAACCAACGCACGCATTTGCGGTGTTTATTATGTGGGTTTTTTAAATAACTCAAATTCCCTTTAACTTACAGAAACCACACAGGTACCAACAGTCAGAAGACTTTGAACTTAACGGATATTATATTGATTCCTCTGTATGTGACATTATTTATTCTGTGCACAAAAACAGAAGTAACTGTGTAAAAAGACATAACTGGCATTCTTGGCGATGTAAAGCATTTGCGACTCTCAAATGGAATGCCATCACTCAGGAAAATGCTCCAGTTACAGACAAAACGTTTAGCTGATAAATAACAAAAATAACCAGCATTCTGCTCACAATACAGCCACTTAGTTGCGCACATTTTCTAAAATATGAATTTAAATAAATATTTAGAAATCATTTAAGCTTCAGTCTGGTTTAATGGCATTTTCTAAGTATCTAAATGACTTTAATAAAAGTTAGTGGTAAAATACTGGGTGTATCACTTTGAAGAAACTTTAAGGGGTGATTTTACTCGTTTTTTCAGTTGGAAAAAGACTGGGGGGCGTCATTCAAATGGCTGCATCTTGACAACCATTCACGATATGACTTTTGACCAAGATATAATTTTAAAGCTTATTTTCTCAATGATATCAAAACCTCAATTTGGGTCCCTACATGAATGTGTATGTGTGTGTTTGCAGGAAGGTCTGATCCAGCAGTGTGGAGAAACCATGAAGGAGAACATCAGTGTGAAGACGGTGTGTGGTTACTATGCAGCTGCTAACCTTTATGGTCTGGACTCCGTCATGAAGAAGTCAGTACCCAGTTTTCTCACTCTCTTGGCCCTACTGACCACTTAGTCTATTGCAGCATCTTGATAATGTTGTTCTGACTAAATATTTTGGATGACCTGCGGTGTGTTCCCGCCTGTAAGTTTCTGGGATAGGCTCCGGTCCCCCCAGAACCCCAGCTGGGATTAAGCAGTTCAGATAATGAATGAATGAATGAATATTGGATGACAAAATTAAAAGGACTATCGTTTCATATTAAACTCTATTGTTTATTTGATGGTGTGACAAAATACACCGTTAACAGCAACCATTTGTTGATGGTTTGGATGAGGGTTTGCAGTAGTCACCACGGCAACACGTGGATGTAGACACTGAGAATACTATGGTTATATTTGTGCCTTAATTCTGACCGTGCAGTGGAACTTTCACAAGCAAAATATGGTGATATTGTGTTCAACTTTGCCTACATGCGCGCTCAAAACACTCCACACTCTCATACTCACATCTATGGAACGCCTAAGGCGCTACAATTCACCTCAAAGGCACCTTACTAGAGCGCTGCAAACAGCTGTGTTTTTTAACTAATAAAACAGCATTTAAAAATGTGTGTGTTACTGTCAGTTGGGTAAAAATACAGGTGAATTGTGACACCTTTGGCGTTCCATATGAGCATATGTGGAGTGTTTTAAGTTGACCGCACTTAGACATGAGATTTTGCTTGCGAAAGTTCCACTGAATTTACAGAAAATGTACTCTATTGTGATATTTATCGTTACTGGGATATGAGATGACATATCAGGATGTGAGATTTCGGTCATATCACACAGCCCTGCTACGTTATCCCAGACTGTCAATATGTACTTCAGAGAACTCACAAAACTTTCAATTTATTAGAGACAGAAAATTGAGCGTTTTAGTAAATATGTAGTCATTATACGTCAGTACCTCCAGGATCTTATGGCCTTTTTTGAGATTGTTGCGGCCTAAAATGCCCGATATACGTATTGCGGCAGCTTCTCTAAAAAATTGCGATGAAAGTTGCTGTGTTTTTAGGTGTTTTGTTGCAATAAATTTGCATGAGCAAGTGGAAGTTGTGGAAAAATTTGTGATTTTGTCCCCCTTTATAATGAGTCTTTAACACTTAGTTAAAATTGAGGGAACAAAACCACTAATACTTTTATTAACCATTAATCATTTAGTTATTTTTGAAGATAAATGGGAGGCGTTTTTATCACACGTTTCCTGCGTAATTTGAACGTACCAAGGAAGTGAGTTTGCTGACGTATGGCTCAACGCTTTGCGGGAAACGACAATGATTGGTCAAAAATTGTGGCAAAGTTGCGGTAATGGGTCAAAATTGCACGGTAGAAATGAATTTGCGGGGATTTGCTGAATTTGTGTTAATAGTTAGAATCGCAACATCATGAAATCCTGGAGGGTCTGACATATGAAGTTTTATTTAATTGAATTTACAGAAAATTTTTCTAAATCATGATATTGTTATTGAGATATTGGTTATTTCACACTTCCCTTTCTGACGTCGTATTTGAATCTGTTTTGGGTTCTACAGGTGCTTAGAGTGGCTCCTCAACAACCTGATGACGCACCAAAATGTGGAACTAATGAAGGAACTGGGGTATGTCTCCCTCTAACGTAAAAATCCCGTATAAAATTCCACCTCGGAATTTGGACGTGCCTGGCATAAGTGCTACCTCAGGCTACAACAACTAATCGATTAAATTGACTATTAAAATTGAATAATAATTAGTTGGGTCTACATTATTAATTATCGATTAGTCGGGTCTACAACCAGCGTTCTACTCACAATACAGACATTTACTTGATTTTTTTTTTTGCACAAAAATGTAGTTCTCTCCCAGAAATGAGTTAAAAATGAGTTATAGGCCAAAATGAGTCACATTGTCAATTAATCAGAAAATATTTTTTCCATTTTATAAGGTTAGTGTAAAAAATAAATATAGAAAAACAGAAACAGTTTGGTTTATTAAAAAATGCTGGAAATTACCTTTTTTTCTTCTTTTTATCCAATTAATAATCGTTTAATCGGAAAAATAATTGGCGGACTATACAAAATAATTGTTAGTTGCAGCACGAGCGCTACCTTTCTGATGTGCAATAAATGTGTCAGAAAATATCTGCAAATCTAAGCCTCGGTCTGATGCAGATGACCAAAAAAAAGCAATTATCGTCCTATCATTCCGATATTATCGTGCATCCCTGCTGGATATGTAAACATACTTTCTTTTGATAGGGTCGATATCATTGAGCAGCTGATCCAGTCCTCGGACCTGTTTGTCATGCAGGTGGAGATGGATGTGTACACCGCTCTCAAGAAGGTAGTTCATCCTCAAGTCTTGAATCCAAAGTATGAAAAGAACCATAGAAAACAATCTTATTTTAACCTGTCCTTCCCCCTCTTCTTCACCTCTCCTCATGCTTTCTCTCATCACACACCAGTGGATGTTTTTGCAGCTCAATCCGAATTGGGACGGACCCATCAAGCAGCTGCTCATCGACGCCGATGCGTGGCTGTGTAAAAGACGAAACGGTAAGTGGCGTAATTAAAGCTTGAGTAGAGTTGGGAATCGAAAACCGGTTTAGACTCAGAACAGGTTCCAATTGATCAGTTCCATCAGAATTGTTCACCTCCAACGTTCTGGATTCTTCTTAACGATTCTCTCATTTCCCAGCACCGCGTTTTCCGCTTTTCCCTAAGGTTTGTGTTGTGATACATTGTCACACTTTCTGCAACCTTCAACCACGAGGAATCATGATCATAAACGATATTTTTCACCATGTAAACACATGCTGCGTTTGTTAGCGCTCACGACTCTCACAGGGAAGTCCAACATTCACTAAAACCTTCCAGTTCAGTTAAATCTTACCATTTATTACAAACAAAACTTATATTTTAGCTGATAAATAACAACCAGCGTTCTACTCACAGTACAGACATTTACTTGATATGTATTCATTCCCGACGCGCGTCCACAGCGCTATTGTGCCGCAGCTCTTAAATGGAACGCCCTCATGACAAAAATGTACTTCTCTCCCAGAAATGAGTCAAACATGAGTTATGGACCAAAATCAGTCCAAATGCTCAAAAATTACCAAAACTTCAGTATTTCTTCATTTTCCATTAATCAGATTTTTCTCCCATTCTATAATGTTAGAGAGTAAAAAATTAAATATAGAAAAATGTATATTTTAGCTGATAAATAAAAACAGCGACCAGCTGTTTACTTGATATTTTCAGTGTTTATTTCAGACGCATATCCACTGCGTTATTGTGACGCGGCTCAGAGTTGTGGGAACTGCACAATCCCCAAAAGCAGATCAATTTCCTCAACAACACCAGCTCTCACTCACAATCTCTGTGTTCCTGATGCTTTTAGCGCCGCAGGATTAGGGAGCGTCACTAAACTACACAACTGTGTTTAAAGGAATCGTGTTTGAGATGTTATTTTAATAATAAATAATTTAGCATAAACATATGGGTGCGTAATTGTCATGCGTGGGGGATTGTGGGAACTGTAGTTCTCTTCCAGAAAGACTATATATCAAGATATATATCACCCAGCCGTACTTTTTATACATTAATGCAACAGGGAATTTATCATTTAGAAAGATTTTCTAAAAACAACTATCACATGTAGGAGTCTGTAGGGTGGAGGTGGTGCTCTAGTGTTACTAGCCCCTGGACGACCAAGAGGTTGAGGGTTCAAAACCTACCTCCAGTGCTACCACCACTGGGACCCTGAGCAAGACCCTTAAGCCCAATTTGCTCCAGAAAAACTCCCTGTAATTAGGAAAATGGATGTCACTCTGGATAAGAGCGTCTGCTAAATCCAGTAAATGTGTATATATGTGTATATATATATGTGTGTGTGTGTTATCTACACAGAGCTGGGCGAGGAGGAGCCCTTCTTGTGCTCGGAGCAGGGAAGGCTGTTTGCATCCGTCTTCAGACACGTTCGGCTACAGTACATCATCAACGACCTGGCCTCAGCCCGCATCCTTGAGCGGGACAACATCATCCCCCCCGGTAAGACCCTCGCTCACGGATTACACCAGATTAATCCCACCTTCACACAAGGACACCAGCTGCTTTACGTCTGATCAGATCAGCGTAGACTCGACTCGCCTCTAACACACCATGTTTAGGACAAGGGCATTTTAACTCCTCAGTTTTACTGTAGATAATTATAATGTATTTTAACACTATAAACTGTCATCACTTTGGTGTGAAAGTGAGTGATTATTTGTCATTGTCAACACACCACAGCACCACAACCAAATGTGACCTCTGCATTTGACCCATCCGTGAAGGAGCAGTGGGCAGCTAACAAGCGCCCGGGGAGCAGTGCTTGGGGACGGTACCTTGCTCACGAGTACCTCAGTGGTAACTTTACCGGTCCTGGATTCGAACCTGCGACCTTCTGATCACGGGGCGAACACCCTACCGTTACGCCACCAACTGCCCCGTGAGACTGAAAATAGTGTACAGTAAATTGACATTCTTACCGTTTGAATAGCTTCCAATAGTGGTCGAACGGTTGTCAACACCGATATTTAGTATTTTGGGGCATCATTTTTTTAACCCAATAAATAAACAAAAATTTAGCAACGAGCGGGGGTCCAAGGAAAAGTCGCAAAAAGCCGAACAAAAGCAGCTGATGCTTTTAATGACTAAAATCAAAAGTCTGATCTTAGCTTCTAAAAACGTGACTCTAGAGCTGGAGGACTGTTGTTTATAACATTTGGTCTGTTTTCTCTTCTTCTCATTAGACTGGTTGTCCAGCATGTACAAGCAGCAGTGGTTTGCTATGTTACGCACCGAACACGATAACGACAACGGGTGAGTATTGTCATACTCAACAACACTACTCTCACACAAGCTGAAGCTGAATCAGGATATAGAGCTTTAACAGATGTGTAATTATGTTTCATCTTTGTGCCCTCGTTAGCCCCCAGGAGGCCAACAAGGAGGAGTTTGAGCGGAACAGTATGCGCTGCGGCCGAAAATTGACCAAAGATGGCGATGTAAGTATTGCGTGTATAAGGCTCCACTTCCAGTTGTCAAGTACCCAGAACGTCTAGATATCTACTAGGGGTCAAGCGATATGATTTTGAAATGAGGTCGATACTGATTATTTTAAATTGAGGAATCTGATATTTTGAACTGATATATGTCTGTTGTAAAAATGAAAACTGGTGTCAAAATTTAGAACAGATTCTCCAACACAAAACTTAATGACTCAACCTTTGTTTAATATAGAGAGCTTTTCATCATATTATTATCAGAAAAGGAGCAGTGAGAATTCTAGAAGCTGTTTCTAGTTCCACAGCTAAACAACCAAGACCAAGGGTTCGAATCCTTCCTCCAGCACTGAAACCACTGGGTCCCTGAGCAACACCCTTACGTTACTCCCAGGGAGACTGTCCCTGAAATTAGGAAATGGAGGTTGCTCTAGATATGAGTGTCTGCTAAATGCCATAAATGTAAATAAATCTGTGACAGACTGGTTAGTAAGCTGTGTTAATTTGATGCTCAGTACTGCTGGAGATGGACGGGCTTTAATTATGGTTTTGACCTGCTGGTCACCTACACCAACCGCTTCATCGTCTTCAAGAGGAACACACTCAGCCAGCCATGTGGAGGCGCCGTCAGCTTACAGCCTCAACGCCACCTCGCGTTCAGGTGAGCTGCACTGCTTAACACCAAAATCAAAATTCTTTATATAGTTATACAAGCAGAACACTGATCGGTTCTGAGACTGTGACAGTTTCATGATGAGCGATTTACATCCCATTCACTTATTGCAGCTGTATTAATTATGTATTTATTCATCATTTCTATGTTCTCCTCTCTTATTGGGCAGGTTACGGCTTGCGTCGTTTGACAGCAGTGGTAAACTGATCTGTAGTCGCTCTACAGGCTACCAGCTGCTCACTCTGGAGAAGGATCAGGTTTGTCACTTATAGCGTTTATATTAGAGATGGCACCAGTCTCATCCGTGGATGGGATATGTAGTAGTGCACGCTCAGTTGGTTCTTCATGGGAAGTGTGACTGTGGTAAAGCTGGTTTATTGTTCAACATTCACACTAATTCCTACATATTGATATGACAATGAGCAGAACAAGCAACGCAACACACTACAAGCCCAAAAGCACATCACACCATTATACTGTTTAATTTCCTTAACAACACCAGCTCTCACTCACAATCTGTGTTCCTGCTGGTTTTAGCGCAGCAGGATTAGGGAGCGTCACTAAATGACACAACTGTGTTTAAAGGAATAACTTTTTAGATGTTATTTTAATAATAAATAATTTAGCATATACATATGGGTGTGTAATTATTACATTGTTTTAGTAGGAACGGTACTCCTCCAAATTCTTTGACATTTGAACTTTTTTTAAATGCAATGCAATAGTTACTTTGCCTGATAACTAGTTACGTTTCTATACCATACATATACCATACTTCTTTTTTTGGGAGAAGTACGTAATAACTTTTTTTTTAAGTAACATGTCCAACACTGGTGGTGACTACTGCAAACCCTCATCCAACCCAGGAAATAATATTGCCATAAACAGCATATTTTCAACACTACGAAATAAACTCACGTATTTACTCGCCTTTACTCTGATTAGAGCTGATGTATGTTTTTCTCTGCAGGAGTATGTGGTAATGAACCTGGACAGCCGACTTCTGTCTTTCCCGCTTTATGTCTGCTGTAATTTCCTCTACACCTCTCCTTCTCCCGAGCGTCAAGCCGAATCGGCGAAACCGGAGAGCGGCACTCGCAGCGTATCGTGACCGTCCCCACATTTTCCTCCGTCCTGGTTCCATCATCATGATGTCCCATCTAAACCCCCAGCAGACCTGCCTTTAAATGCTTAATTCTTTTTTTTTTACCTTTTTTATTTCTTATGCCTTGTTTTTTTAAGTGTATTTTTTTTATTTTTTTTTATTTTTATTTTACCTTTGTATTATTTTGCTGTAATTTAAAGTACGTGCAAGTTAAGGTTTACTTCATTCTAGTACTTTTATTGCTTTTCTCACAAGCTCCTCATCTTGCACTGTTATCATTTTGCCATCTCTACCTATTTATTCACTCTTTTGTACTGAAAAGAAAATGGTGCTGGCTTTTTTAAAGGTAATTTTGTGTTTTCTACCAGTGTTTGCCAGTGCAGCTCCATGTCAGGAATTACACCGACAATATTATTGGTTTTAAACAACTGGGCATTTCATATCATCCATGATTCCAACATTCTTGTGCATCAGATGTTTGGATGTTTGTCTTGCAGTTGGGAGATGTAAAGGAGACTTGCATTTTGGACCAAAATAAGACCTTCCAAAATAAAATAACAGAAGAAAGACTTGCTGTGTTATCAGTTCAGTTTTCAGTTCTTGACGAACTTGCAAGCTGTGTATAAAAAGCAGAAAGGAAAAAAAGAGGAAAGAGAAATTAAAAAGCAAGTTTATAGAAGTTTCTGCTGATTATAGTTGGCTTAGTTGTTAAATTATGAGCTGCTGAATTAATGTTAATAACTTTGTGGCCAAAATAGACAATGACAAGTTTAATAGAGGCACAAAATAACGGTTTGACCTGAAAATAGGGTTGTATGAATATGGTTTGATACTATATAATATCCCTTTTATTTAGCAGTTAAGGGGTAGCATTAATTGAGAGACCACCAAGATGATTTATTGTTAAAAATTATATATTTAACTATAGAAATGGCTGAGAAGTTTATAAGGTGTTAACACGCACTTATAAAGCTATGTTAATGTAAAGATATTATCTAATTAAAAGAATGTAATTTCTACACCGAGCACCCACACCAGCGTGTGTATGCAGGTATTCAAATGTTTGCTGGTCAAAAGGCGCAATAAATAAGCAGACATCCCAAATCTCCTGAGAGAAGCTTGAGAGAAGCGCGCACACGACGGAATGAGAGAGAGAGAGGGTTAGGGTTAGGGTTGGGGGGGGACCTCCCTGAAATGAGTTTTTGCAGGTTGGGATGTCTGAATAAGGATTTAAAATATTTTACTTGCCGTCCACCAAATCTCAACACCAACGTAGCTGGATTTATTGAGGTAGAAACAGTGCGAGATCGTGGAGCATGCGCAGATCCACTAGGAAGCACCATTTGATGGGTCGCATATTTCGACAGAACACCTTGACTTTTAAAACCCTTGGCGTCGTTGAGTGTCTTTACGGGATTCATTACATTCAACGAGAAAAAATATACGCCTTTCATGAAATAGCGAGAAGAGATTTTGTCATTTTGAGATCTTTCCTCGTAATTCTGAAAATATGAGCTTAAAATGTTGTCATAACCCTTACAAAAACACAATGCTTGCGCCAGGTTTGTATGAGGGTTTCACTGTGTATTACCACACACAGGATTTAAGGGTACACATGCACACTGAAACCAAAACCATTCACATACTATACGGAAAATTTCACACACAAGTGAAAGCATTTACATACACCACTGAAACACTCGCACATAAACAACTGAAAATGTATAACTACACACACACTACTGAAAAGCATTCACACACACACTACTGAAAACCTCACACACACACTAGTAAAAGGTGCTTACATACACAATCTAAAATGTCATTTTTACTAGTGTGTGAATGCTTTTCAGTAGTGTGTGTGAGAGCTTTTCAGTCGTGTGTGTGAGAGCTTTTCGGTAGTGTGTGAGCTTTTCAGTAGTGTGTGTGAGAGCTTTTCAGTCGTGTGTGTCAGAGCTTTTCAGTAGCGTGTGTGTTTCAGTAGTGTGTGAGCTTTTCAGTAGTGTGTCAGAGCTTTTCAGTAGCGTGTGTGTTTCAGTAGTGTGAGAGCTTTTCAGTAGTGTGTGTGTTTCAGTAGTGTGTGAGCTTTTCAGTATTGTGTCAGAGCTTTTCAGTAGTGTGTCGGAGCTTTTCAGTAATGTGTGTTTCAGTAGTGTGTGAGAGCTTTTCAGTAGTGTGTGAGAGCTTTTCAGTAGTTTGTGTGTGTTTCAGTAGTGTGAGAGGTTTTCACTAGTGTTTGTGAGAGGTTTTCAGTAGTGTGTGAGAGGTTTTCAGTAGTGTGTGAGAGCGTTTCAGTAGTGTGTGTGAAGGTATACATTTTCAGTTGCTTATGTGAGTGTTTCAGTAGTGTATGTAAATGCTTTCCCTTGTGTGTACAGTTTTCAGTACAGTATGTGAATGGTTTTGGTTTCACATATGTGTATGTGTGGTCATTCTGAATAAAGTTGATTTGTGAATATGTTTAATATGTTGCCACAAGTTTGCTATTGTCAGCCACTAGTGGCAAACTTGCAGCAAGGCTCTGGCAACAATGATAAATCGCCACTAGAGGCAAAGGTATTTACCAGTGATTTGCCGAAATCATTTGACAGTAATGGCAAACTTTGTGAACGTTTGGTGACAAATTTGCCAGGTGCAAAAGTTTTCCACAAGGTTCGCTAGAAGTCCACCACAAGTTTGCCACAAACTTAATTAATTATTATTAATTAACTAACAAAATATGCGGCAACTTTGCCAAATGTTAACAGCAACTGTTTGCCAGAAGCGTTAAATTGTTGTAAGAGAAGCTTAAAATTAAATTTATTCATTTATTTAGTTAACATGTTTGTTTAAAATGAATCCGTTGTATACAAATTTTACATAAGTTTTTTTCTTTTCTTTTCTAGTCCAGGGTTCCACCATCTTTATAATTACATTAAGCATTTTGCACCAACTTTACATTCCAGTTTGTTTGCACACAGCCTTGCAGTCTGCAGTCAGGCCTTTACCTTCCCTAATTACAAACAAATTCAAAGACAAACTTGTCAAACGCACCATGCATCTGACCTTGGGACTTTCCTAATAACCTGTGACCCTCCGATCACAAGACAACTTCCTAAATGTTAAAATTAAATTCAACTAAATTAGATAACCAATATTTTGTGCCAATGTGTGCCAACCCCAAAGTTAAATGCCTTTTAGCATATGTTTAACTTTGAGAACACAAACCACCCAGCAGCCATCTTTAATTTTATTTATTTGTCTCGTTATGTTCGTTATTTCTTGGTGATTGATTGTGGTACCCAGCAATCACCTTGTAACTTTTCCTCTTCTCACTACAATCACACTGACGGTTTATGTTTCAATTTAACAGACCAGAACAGGGTTTTAGGTTCACATTAGTAACTTTATTTTCCATATAAAAAGACAGAAGTAAACGCTGACGTCAGGACAAATGACAACACACTGACTTGATGAGCACTAGGTCACTTCTCGGTGATGAAGGTGAAAAGAAAAGCCACTGCTGTCATCGTTGTGAAGCTGGATCGTCCTTCTACCTGCCTTCACATAACTCAGGACACATTTTTGTGCTGGGTTTATTGAGGTATAGACTGTAGATTGTCCTTGAGGCGGCGCGTGACGCTGGGCAGCAGGTTGAGATGGTCGTCCACGCAGCTGCCCACACACTTCTCCATCAGCGTCCGCACCGCTGCCTCCTTTGCCCCCGAATCGAATAGGTCTTTAGCCTTGTCGTTGCAGTGCATGGTGCATCTACTTAAACGGTCCTGAAAAACAAAAAGCTTGGGATTTATTGCACAGCCATTCTTTCGGCTTCTCTTGTTAGGGATCACCACAATGGACCAACTGTCTCCTCTTTTTCCTGTCCTCCACATCTCTCTCTTTCATGCCAGCTACCAGCATGTCCTCTTTCACCACATCCTATATCTTCCATTTAGGTCTTTCTCTTTTCTTCCTATCTGGCAGCTACATCATCAACATCCTTTTCCCAATATCCTCAGCATCTTTCCTTGGCACATGTCCAAACCACCTCAAACTACTAGATTACTTCTCAAGATACTTCACTAAATCAGGACGCATGTCAGACCAGCCTGCTCTGGATAATAGAGTGGAAGCTGTGTGAATTTTTAAAATTCATTCATATTATCCGTAAGTTGGGTTAAAAATTGTTAATACATGGTTAATACCAATAACCATAAAATGTAAAATATGGGTGCTGATAATCGGTCAACTCCAAATTAAAATACTGTACCTGAAATTGTTCCAGCTCTTTAGTGACCAGTCCCTGAGCCGTGGCCAATGGTGTGTGGCAGCGTTCGATACACTGATGCACCTGCGTCATAGAGTCTGTAGAGCGCTGGCAGCAGTCTGCACTGCACCGGAACATGCGCTCCTGCAAGACAAAAACACTAAAATGGTTAAATATGGTGGCATGTGTAATAAATTCTACATTCATTTAGTTTATTTTTTGCTATTCTTTACCCGTTATTGTGTTCATGAGGAAATTTACAGTGAAGTAGTTATTAAAAGTTTTGACACTAAAAGTGAGTGAGTGAACACAGCACAGCACAGTGCATCACAACCATGTAACCCCTGCATCTGACCCAACCGTGAAGGTGAAGTTGATTTTTGGTAGCACCTAGGGAGCACTGCTCCGGACGATACCTTGCTCATGACCTCTGTAACCTTTACCAGTTACTTGAACCATCGACCCACTGCTCCATCATGGATGGGTCACATTTCGTTATTTACATTTATAGCATTTAGTAGATGCTCTTATCCAGAGCGATTTCCTAATTTCAGGGACAGTTCCCTGAGAGCAACTTAGGGTTAAGGGTCTTGCTCAGGGACCCAGTGTTGGTAACGCCAGAGGTTGGATTTGAACCCACAACCTCTTGGTCCCAAGGCCAAGTGTCCTACCACTAGGCCACCGATAACGGCTCATCGGGTATCGGCGGCATTGGGCCGTTCTATGGAGCCGTTCTGTAAATGCATGCCCGCTTAATTCGTTATGCATGGGAAGTGGCACTGCGGTAAAGTAGAGCTGAAGCAATTGTTCCAATAACTCGAATAATTCTATTTAAAAAAAATGGTCGAGGCATTTTTTCTAGAATTGGAGCTTCGTTTAATTCATTTTACTCGCTAGAGCAGCTCCGCATGTATTTCACACGGAGGCTTAATAGTGACACACAACGTTTTCAGTGGCGCGATCAAGACAAGACCTGATCCCTCTGTATGTAAAAGTATTTGTGAGATGTTCCGTGCACTAAAACAGAAGTAAATGCATATATGACCATTACTCGTGACGTAAACACACGCGCTGTGTTAATGAGCGCCATTACTCGTTAAAACGCTCCAGTTCGGTCAAAATATCCCAGACACAAACCATATTTCAGCTGATGAATAACCACAACAACCAGCGTTCTACTCACAATTCTGCTGCTTATTTAGATTTTCCATCATTTATTCTGGAACGCGCGCCCAGCGCTTCATTGTGATGCGGCTCCAGGGCGCGCGCAGAGGATTATGGGAAAAGTAGTTCTCTGCAAAAGCAGCTAATTTTATAGGCCAAATTGGTTCAAAATGACAAACCTCAGTATTTCATTTTCAACTGATTTTCAATTTTATAACGTTATAGTGTAATCAATAAGAAAGAAGAAATATTTATATGTCTAAACGAACAATTTTTGAGAACAAATAATTTAGCATATACATGTGTGTAATCATTACATCGTTTTAGTTAGGAAAACAGTATTTAAATCAAGCATTTCTTTAAACATAATAATCTGAGTCATGTATTCAGACGTTTTAAAGCATTATTTTATGTTTAAAAAAAGACTGTGACACTATCGGATTTGTATCGGTATCGATATCGGACATTAAAAAAAAGTGGTATCGGCCCATCTCTACTTGTAAGGTGTGTTAGTGAAATATGTAACGAGTATAATATTGCAGAAAATTTATTTTTACTGCGTTGCAGCAAAATGTAATACACTAATGTAACTGCGTTACTCCTGTAACATGTTAACATGCCAACATTGTGCCGTGTTCACAATGACAAATAATCACTCACTCACTAACGCCGTGGTCTCCGCGTCTCACCTGCATCTTGCGGATGTGTTGGCGCTCCAGGTCCTGCACCATCTCCTCCACCGCCTTCTGCACACGAAGCTGCTGCTCCTCCGCCATAACGATCCGGTACCGAAACGCGCGGCTCACGTTACCAGTGCTCGCTTTATCCCAGACGGATTTTCTCCCTCCGTTACTTAATACTTCCTTTTAACAAGCCATAACGTATAACTATCGTAAACACTTAAATCGTAAGCAATTACTGTTACAGAAGTGGTGGGAAGAAAATGCCGTATAATGAAACACTTATCATGTAAATATTAAATATTTACTGTAAATGTTAATGACAGTATTTTTAAGGTCACCCATACAAGCTAACCATGTGAGTACCACGGCACGCCGCTTCCGCCTCTCAATCACGTGACTCGCGGCCGTTTCCGCTTGGCGGTGGGCGAGGGCTTCACACAGGTGAACATATATGTGTGTGTGTGTGTGTGTGTGTGTGTGTGTGTGTGTGTGTGTGTGTGTGTGTGTGTGAGTGTGTGAGAGAGAGTGTGTGAGTGTGTGAGTGTGTGTGAGTGTGTGAGTGAGTGAGACCTCGCCTGTGAAAACCCGGCTAAAATCGCCAAATCTAAATATGAAATAAAGAGCGTTAAAGTAGTCATAGCGAGAAAAATGTCAACAATATGCCATATGAGTTTATTGCAGTAAATGATAGATTATGTACTGAGGTTTTCGGATGTAATGTTTGAAATGTAATTTCTAACAGGATAAACAGCGAAATTCGTGATTTTATTCACCTTACGTTTCCATTTTCCACCGGAAAATCAATGTGTATCCGCGGCAGTCACGTCAGGTAAAGAGGAGGTAGAAAAATTGCGACTTCAGCCGGGTTATCATAGGCAGGGTCGTGTGTGTGTGTGTGTGTGTGTGTGTGTGTGTAAATAATTTTCTTCCTAAAGCACATTTAAAAAGCTTTCATTAAGATTCTGACATTCACCAGTGTTTTCTTATTTGAGATTTGTTCTTAGCTTAGGACATTTTATTACATGTGTGTATATACAGGGTAATTCTGAATGAATGGTAGAAAAATAAATTATACCCGTGACTGCTATAATGATTATTTTTTTCATATTTCATTTCATGCCAAAGTCAAAGTGTATTGCCAAAGTATTTAGTGTATTCATTCATTATCCAAACCGCCTATTTAATGTATTCACTGTAGATTAAAATTCCGGGGTAAAGAGGGCAAAATTCCGAGGTAAACAAAAAAAAAGGCAGAAATTCAGAGGTGAAAGTCGTAAATTTACGACCAAAAACTGGAATATTCTCAAACATTGTAAAGTTATAAAACTGACAACAGAAAGTCAGAAATCCTGTGATTAAAGTCTCACATTTAGGACAAAAATTCAGATATTAAAGCTCAAAGACTTTTTCTTACACGCAAATGTATAACTATAAATTACTACAATAAATGCATAAATGCAAGTGTGTTAATTATAAATGTTTATAGACTCACTCACGGGCGCCCTCTGTAGGTGGAAGCACAAGGCGGAAGCGCTTCTCAGAGTGTGGCCTCTCCCTCTGCAGGCTGTTTGGTGAAGCGGACTAGCGTTAGCATGCTAACTCCAACAAGTCCCACAGAGCAATCAGACTTCAAACTGATGGTGAGACTGAAACTTGCGAAATGATCATAAAACGTTAAACATTATTTTGCATCTGTAATTAATCCGATGTAGTGAATGGAGTGCGTTTTGGTGCGTTGCTAGTTCATGATATTTGAACCAGTTGTGCAGGTGGTGGAGTTGTGCGTTTCTAGGATATTTGCATTTATATAAATTTAAGGTTTAAGAGATCTGTATTGTCAGTGCAGTTTAAAAATGAAGTCTCACTCGGTGCCTTTACAAAGAAATAAAACAAAGGCTGATAATTTCACGGTCTATTGTGAGCGATTCTTGTATTTTAAACATTTAATTTAGTTTCAAGATAGCTTTATTGTTGATGGAGTTCGTATGGAAATACACACGTTTTTGCTCATGTTCTGTCTCAGCACAGTTAATGTTGACCTTTGGCGTTAAAGACTCTTGCACTACTTATCAAACAGCCTCAATAAATGAAGTGCATGTTGTAATTTCCCAAGTCATTTCACCAGACTGTGTTGTGAAATACAGAGCTTCAATGTGTTAGAGTTTATTTCCCATTGTTATTCTCTCCTTTTCTAGATATTAGTGTTGGTGAGGAACTGAACTTGCGCGATGTCTGTGGGACGTTTCGCCGTCACCGCGCTGGTGTTGCTCGGCTTGTGTCATGTGGGACACCGCGGTCTCGCTTCGGAACCCGAGCTGAAACGCCTGCCCAAGAAAATTGGTAAAAAAAATTTATTGTTAGTGCAATTCTTATAACGTTATGTCAGACGACATTTCTCTATAAATGCATCATCGTCTTGTGCATTTATAGAGAAATTAAACCAAAAAATTAGATATTGGGGATCAGGGAAAATGATTCATAGATGCATCGCGATGCAGGATTTGGACGATTTTGAATCAATTAAAAAATTTCATGCATAGATTTTCTGCATTTTAACTGGTTGTAATTAGGGATGCACCGATACCACTTTTTTACAAACCGATACGAGTATTTTTATTTGTGTACTTGCCGATACCGAGTACCGATACACTTCTTAGATTCTTAGATGTAATTAATTAGGAAGCAGATTATATTTTCTCCTTTGCAGATTATAATAAGGCTAAATATCAAATCATTAACACAAGGCTATTCCACGCCAAAAACCCCCCCAGATCTTTCTGGTTGTAACAAAAAAGTGTCATCACATTAGACAAAATGTAAATATAAGCAGATAAATGAAATGAAATGTACTGCGTAGTTAAAACAGGCAACCTAAAAGTCAGCAAAACTTACTCTGTTGACACATTCAGGGCTCCGGACAAAAGAAAGAAGTTAGGAGCCTGGCTTATATTTACATTATGACTAACGCTTCCTCGATTTTGATTGGTTAGCAAGAGAGAAGTGATGTTGACGAGCAAAGCGCTGTTCTAGAAGTTGAACGGATTTCAACTTGAAGCACTCGGAGCGCTGCGGTAAAAAAAAAAAAAAAAACAACCTGTCTACCAAACGCTTTTTTTGCGCTGAGAGTGGATCAAAACCTCACTTTCAAAGCACTTTGTCGGCGCTTCGGTCCTATTCATATAAACATGCAGGTAACGCTGGGGCTGAGACTATCTGCGCATAATTAAAAGCCGTTTCGTGCCTCTTAAAAAAAAAAAAAAATTCCCTTGAATTGAGAGAGACGGTTGCCATTGGTGACTGGAAAGAACAAACTAGTTGGAAAAAAAATCCAGTCGCACTGGCGAACATTGTAGTCACCATCTGGCGCCCTGGATTTCACACAAGCTTGTGGGCAGGACCTCTGAACCTAAGTTTCTGGATGGTTGTCTCCCACTAGACATTGAAGTCAGGTAAGACAACAAATTACATCCGCCGACTACGACGTTTGGCGTAGTGAAGTACCATTGAGTGGTATCGGTGCATGGTATCGGCAATTTATTCACGATCTTGAATCTTGAATCTTGAGTACGAGTATATTAATGAAGTATCGGCCCGATCCCCGATACTGCTGTTGGTATCGGTGCAACCCTCCCTAGTTGTAATGAAAGCAAAGCAAATCAGCTTTCTCCAAGTCTGTGACTGGCCAGTTTTCAAGCAAATGTACGTCTCTAATATAATTTTATTAACATCTTTATTTTATGCAGATGTGCAAATAATGTACAGTCTGATTATTTCAACAACTTGCCTTCTGAAAGTGCAAACCATCTGTTCTGCTGCAGATCTGCTGCGCTGACAGTATTTACGTACTTCCGGAAACTATCGAGAGGTTTTGTGATTTATCGTTGCTTTTTAAAAACTAACCAATGTCTTGAAGGGATGCAAATCGAGCAAGCATGAAGACAGAGTCGGGCACGTAAAGACAAGAAAAAAAAACATTTTGCGGTATTTTGCACACTTTGTAGATGAGATTCAACATCCCATCTCGAAGATTTGTAGCCTTCCTGTTTTCTTCCTCTTGTTTTATTACTGGAAAAATATTGAACGTAAATTCATTAAATAAGAATTTTTCACAGTGTTGGAACATTGAGAAAAAGATGAATCAAGATGTGTTCATAATCATTTTATATTCGTACTAGGTGCCTAGAGATTCCCATCCCACTAGATACAAAAACAAAATGTAAAAGTGTTTGTGCAAATAATATTTTAGTGCAAAATGGCAAGTTTGCACAAGTCATGTTTTAACCACAATACAGATGAAAACAGTACAAGAGGCAAATGTGAAGAAAGCTTCCAGCAGCAAATAATCAAATGAACAAATGAAGGAATGAATGAATAATTAAATAATAACTAATATTAGGTAAATGTGAAATTTGTCTCACAATCAATAGTCAGTACAAATCTGTTCTGTCTCCTCATAGCCATCATCGGCGCTGGAATCGGAGGAACGTCGACTGCATATTTCTTACGCCAGGAGTTCGGGCCGGACGTGAAGATAGAGGTGTTTGAGTCAGGGACGGTGGGGGGGCGACTCGCCACTGAGAACATTGAGGGCCAGGAGTATGAGACGGGGGGGTCTGTTATACACCCCCTAAATCTGCATATGAAGCACCTGGTAGAAAAACTGGGTGAGTCTCTTCACATACTCACACTCACATGTGGAGACTTTTTACAGTGGGGCTGGGCAGTTAATCAAGAATTCATTAAAATCGACATAAGACCCTCAGATTTCAGTTTTGTTAGCTAAATTTACAGAAGTTAACATTTACATTAATGGCATTTAGCAGACGCTCTTATCCAGAGCGACCTCCATTTTCTAATTTCAGGGACAGTCGCTGAGAGCAAATTGGGGTTAAGGGTTTTGCTCAAGGACCCAGTGGTGGGTAAATGTACTAATGAGGTACTCATGAGCACGGTACCATCCCCAAGCACTGCTCCCCGGGCGCTGCCCTTGTTAGCTGCCCACTGCTCCTTCACGGATGGGTCAAATGCAGAGGTCACATTTGGTTGTGGTGTTGTGTGTTCACAATGACAAATAATCACTCACTCTCAGTAAGTGTACCATTGTGGTCTGTCAGGTCTGTCCCCGCGCACCACCGTCCCCACCAAGGTAGCCATCTTTGATGGGAACGAGTTGATGTTCGAGCAGAGCGACTGGTTCATCATTAATTTCCTGCGCATGTTGTGGCGGTATGGCCTCAACTCCATCCGCCTCAACATGTGGGTCGAGGGTATTCTCGACAAATTCATGAGGTAAACATCACACTTTCAGCTTACGGTCTGCGTAGAGCTCCTCGTGGGGCTGGGCAATTTCAATTATTTTTAAAATTCTGTTAATAATTACAAAAATAATAATTCTGTGAACTTTTCTCCAGTGTATTTTAATGTACTGTCACCTTAAAACATGCTACCACTTAGTGCTGGACAATTAACATTTTAACATCATGTTAATAGTTACTAATAATTTGGTTAATGTTTTTTCCAGTTTCCGTTCATCTGCGGTCCCCATAAAAACACACTGGCTAGAGCTGGTCAATTGCTCAAAAATTATGTGGATGTCAGTATCAACACCAACATTCATCACCTCTAATCATCTTGATCTTGGCCCTTTCAGTTATTTTCAAAATTATTTTTGAACAACAATTCTCTTAATACTTTCCCAAGGATGTGCTCAAATACTGTCCCATTAAAAGATATCACATGTTGTTATGTTTGCTTCAGTTGATTTAAAAATCACCAGTGGTGGTGTTGATTTGAGGTGGTATCTCTGCAGGATTTATCAGTACCAGCAGTTCGGCTACTCTTTCTCCAGCGTGGAGCGGATGCTGCATGCCATGGGCGGAGACGAGTTTTTGGTGCTGCTCAACCGCACGCTACAGGAGGAGCTGCTGAACCACGGCTTCTCGCAGGCCTTCATCAACGAGTTCATCACACCCATCCTGCGCGTCAACTACCTGCAGAACGCTCGCATGGGCGCCTTCGTGGGTACGCCGCATTCAAAACCCACTTACCATTAAAAACCAACTCCATATCGGAGCTCGTTACTGCTGCTGCCACATTTCACAAAATTGTTCCTACATGTTGACCAAGTTTTAGCTTTGTGCGACTTAAGGGTTAGGCTGCATAAATCAATGTAGCATTTTTAGCGCCCCCAATTGTTCAAATTACAACATTATATATTTCCATCTTCTATATCTTAGTTTTGATTGTTTATACCAAATTTCAGCAAAATCGGACTTATGCCAAAGCAGTCCAAATATACATCCGTTTAAGCAAAATAAGCCACGCCCACTGCAATTAATTAGCTAACTTTAGCCGCCACTGTGTGAAATCCCAACAGAGTTTCCTGCTATGGTGTCAGACTAAGTCTTCATTCGAAAGTGAAAATGAGTGAACACACCACAGCACAGCGCACCACAACGAAATGTGACCTCGGCATTTAACCCATCCGTGACACCTAACTTGCATTAATCAGCTAATTAGCATAGGAGGCGTTCACAAAAGTTTGTTTAGCATATTATGCAAACTAGGTCAAAATTTCAACATGTAAAGTCCATTGTCCCAATTAAAAAGTTGTTTGGTTTAAGACAAAGAATCAGCTAAAGCGGGAACTTTCACTCTACGCCGCACGGTTCGAGAGTTAGAGGTAGAAACGTTTTTTCATTATAGTGCTAATTATAGGCTGATCATAATGCTTTTCAGTCTATGCCCAGATTCACATTTCAGCATTCTGCGACAAAGCTGCACAATCCATTTTGTTTGGGGGAAAAAACTTATAACAAGAATAATAATAATAATAATAATAAAGAAACAACAGAACATTTACAAGAACATTCCATAGCATGTCACCCTTGGACCCCAAAAATGTATCAGATCTTCTAGTCGCCCTTTGTGAACTGTGTTATACTTTTTCACATGTGATGGATAGAAATGGTTAGCACTGACACTACACAAAAAAAAATCTGAAAAAGTATTTTTGTGCATTGTATTTTGTAAAAGAGTGTGTGTTGTGTGTGTTTAGGTGCAGTGGCACTGGCAGGAGCTGACCCGGGCCTGTGGGCAGTAGAAGGAGGAAATAAGAAGGTTTGTAGTGGACTCCTGTACCACAGCAAAGCTGAACTCATCCCAGCTCGAGTCACGGCCGTCTCCCTGAAAACACGGCCCTCCAAAAGCGGTACAGCTCCTCATCCGCTCCATCAGGGGTGTCCAGTATCTTATCTTATCAGTTCCGGTCCTGGAGGGTTTATGTCGTACTTGATGTCAGAACATTGACACCTGGTCTCAGGTAGCATCTCACCCAAACTGATTCACCAGGTATGATGGAAATCCTCCCGGATACCGGCCCTCCAGAAGCAGAACAAGATACCCACTGATAATCTCTCTCTCTCACTCTTCCTGTCTTTCTCAACAACATGATGATGTAAGCAATGTAATGACGTAACGGTGGTCCCCGACTTATGATGGAGACTTGAAAATATCATAAGTCGAGAAACACCAAAAACACAAATAAAATATGTGCTCTGACACAGACAACAGAACTCTGTCAATGGCTGGACGGTAGATATGTACATCCCGGCAGTGTCCCAACGTATCGTACCGCATCCGCTGCTGCATTTGCCTGCCCTGCACAACGTTAAATATCTTTACTATTTTGTTGTATTGTCATTTTAAGGTTGAAAAATTGTTAAGTTGAACTATCGTTACTCAGGGACCAGCTGTATCAATAAATTACTATTTTAATAATTGATCATAATTGATTAGTTGTTGCAGCCCTAGTTGTGATATGGTTCTGATTTATTATTCACTATTTCTCTGTGAGGAGGAGACTGATATTATTCTGTTACGCTTAAGGAAATACTTGACTTAAATACTGTATTCCTAGCTAAAACAATGTAATAATTAAATGTGTATATACTAAAATATTTATTATTAAAATAACATCTAAAAAATTGTGTTTAAACACAGTTGTGTAATTTAGTGATGGTCCCGTCATTTCCGTAATCAGAAGCAACCGAGGCAAACCTTAAAAACAGTCTGTGCCTACTCACTATAAACATCATGTCTATTACTCTTTTATCAGGCATCGTGTCAACCCTTTACGAGGTGAGCTACGTGGGCGAATCTGGCTCCGCTCACTCCCTCTACGACCTGGTCATTGTTGCCGTTCCGCTGCACCAGGACGTGTCCGACATCAGCTTCGTCGGTCTCTCCCCCTCCGTCCCCACCCACTTCCCTGGACGCTTTCAGAAACTCACGAACACGCTGGTACACGGCAGGCTCAACGTCTCCTACCTGGAGGCAGCCCGCGACCCGGCCCAGTTCAGCATCACCGACGTGCTGACCACCGACAACCAAGCGCTGCCCTTCAACAGCCTGAGCGCCGTCGATCCGGTCCATTTGCCCCCGGACTACTCGCCCCCCACCGGCGCCAACAGGGTGTGGAAGCTGTTCTCGGCCGAGCCGCTGCCCAAGAAGCAGCTGGACCAGATATTCTTGTCGCGAGAGCAGGTTCGGGAGATGCACTGGCAGGCGTACCCGTTCTACGGCACCCGTCGACGTCCAGCGCCGCCCTTCATTCTCCACCAGGGACTCTTTTACCTGGAGGGCATAGAGTGGGCGGCCAGCTGCATGGAAATGAGCGTCCTAGCCGCCCGGAACGTCGCCCTGCTCGCCCACCACCAGTGGCATGGCCTGACCCAGAAAATCGACCAGGAGGATCTGCACACGCGCCTCCGGGGGGAGTTGTAGATGAGTGATGAGGATGACGATGAGGATGGTGATAATGATGGTGGTGACAATTTAAAAATCAATCCACAGCTGAGTCCTGTGTGTATGTGTGTATGTGTATATGTGTGTGTTTGTGAACATAGGGCTGGACGGTTAATCCAAAAAATGATCAAAACTATCATTGAAACCCCTTTAATCAATGTAATCTTGCACATGTTGATTATTGATGGTACATGAGCCGTCCTTATAATTCCTATGTGAATTCCAAAGCAAAAATGTTAAAAAGTGTGTTTAATTGTTTTTAGAACTTTCACAGCCCTTATAAACACTGCCTAAGCCTTACAATTTTTGTAAATGGGCCTGATAGCATTATTTCTAATATTTTGCACTTTTACTCGATTTTGTACCTACATTTCT
>JAVGVS010000193.1:47500-132500 GCA_032718565.1 Distichodus sexfasciatus | reverse complement strand
GTAAATTACAGACGGGCAGCTCCTCTCTTACACCTCCACACAGCTCATAACACAAAGTTCCAAAACCCGGAGTCTCTCTGCTCACGATCTGCCGCAAAATCAGAATAAAAAGATGGAAGAGTAGAAGATTATAATAAAATATACTGTACTGTGCAAAAATCTCTCCCGTCAATTCTCCATATTCTGCTAGGAAAATGGGACAGCAGGTGCAGCGAATTATTGTCGGATGTGAAAACGTAGAAGCAAAAGCAGAAAATGATCATAAATATACAGGAGTGTGCAAAAACTCTCCCCTCTGATTTTTATATTTTGTTATTTAAATGAGACCTTAGCTACAGTGGAATGAATCTGTCTCTTTGAAAGCAAAAGTATTAAGATTTGAGATGAGACTTTTTACACAACACTGTAAAAGTTAAGCTGTAAAAACTGGTATAAAATTCAATGACAAAATGTGTGTTAAATATTATGTTCTTGTATTTCAACCGACAGAATTTTGCTTATTTTGGAAATCTCTTGTCAAGGCAGACGTGAGATTTCAAAATAAGGAATCTAAAGCAGCAAATTCTGTCGCTGTCGCACTATAAACAGGTCTTTCTACGTTAGGATGGTGCTCTCTTACTGTTTACTTAAAAAGGACATTGAGTATGTTTGCAAACAAATAAATGTTTTATGATCATTTGAGAACCTTTATGCGCAAGAAAGTCTCCCTCTCTATCTTTGTCCTTGTGCGTAAAGAACGTCTGACCAGCGAGTGTGTTACCTGATGCAACAGCACTTCCACAAATGACAGATTTTCAATTTAAGAAATGTTTAACTTTTTGTCAAAGTTAAAGGACACTTTAGAATGTGACTGCCGTGAACACACCGCCACATAATATACTGGCACAGTGTCAGACCGCGCTGAATTGCCTGTTTTCATGTGATATGTTTTTCATTTATAGTCAGTCCTCCAGGATTTCGCAAGCTTTTGTATTATTATTATTATTATTATTTGTGGCCTAAATGCCTGATTTTGCAGCAACCTTTCCCCCAAAATGTGATAAAAGTTGTTGATGTTTTAGGCGTTTTGTTGCAATAAAGTTCTTGGGGAAAATTTGATTTTGTCTCCCTTTATAATGATTCTTTAAATTTAATTAAAATGAAAGGAACAAACCCACAATTTTCTTTATTAACCATTAATTATTGAGTTATTGTTGTGATAAATGTAGTGGTTTTAATCACCGCGTTTAGCGTCTTCTAAAAAGTGAGGATTCGTTTTGGCTCATCGTTCAGCGTGACTTGACAACGATTGGTCAAAAGAATGCGGGGAGGTTGTGGTGAATTGGTCAAAATCTCCGGGAAGTTATGATTAATTAAAAAATCACGGGAGGTTATGGTGATTGAGTCAAAATTAGCAGTAGTAATGAATTGAGATTGGCTGAATTGCGTTAATAGTAGTGGTGTGTTGTTCAGAGGAATGCGATCTGAGGAATTATAGACCGATGCGATATTTGATGAGGATGAGGAAGGCAGAGTTGGTAGCATAAAACAAGAGATTTTTACTCCACTTACTCCAGAATTTTGGCACAAAAATAGCGCCATAACTCTGACATTTCTAACACCACGGCAACTGGCGTAAAGCTTAATTCAGAGGCGGCAGAGCACTTCAAACACTCTTGTAGCTAAGTTGGCGCCTAAAAGAGCGAGATTTTGCTTGAGCGTTCCACAGTATGCTCAAAATTTTGGCACAAAAATAATGCTGTAGATTTTTAAAACGAAGGCCGTATAAAATCCCACCTCAGAGTTTGGACATGTCTGGCGCTAGCGTTACCTTTCTGGCATAAATGCGCCATCAAATATCGGCTGGAAATATCGAGAAAATCTAAGTATCTAGGATGGAATGCTAATTTGACTTATCGTGATATGGGATTCACGATATCATTATCTAGTTCAGTTAACAAGTTCCACTGCTGAACAAGAATAAAAATTCTGCAGTTTAGGAAAGAAATGGAAAAATGGTAAAACATTTTGTGCGAAAATTTGTGACTTACAGTTAATATTGGTGCAACCAAGTTTTCTGTCGCTCACTAAATCATCCCCAATGAAAGTTTACAGAAATGTTTATATCTTTTTGTGTAGCGTTCAATCAAGGCGAGGAAAAATAAAACAGGTTCACACTATCTGTGTGTTCCACATTCCATGTTATTGTGCAAGAAACTAAAGTTCTTTGGTCTCATTTCAGATGAGGTTGAGTTGGAAACAGCAGGTAATTAATCTTCAGTCTACAAGAATGATCCTCTCTAAGCCTCTGTAAGCCTTGGCCAGACAGATTTTTCATGGCGCCCAGAGAGCAGTGCTTGGGGCAGTATCTTACTCGCCAGGTACCTCAGTGGTCCCTCTACCAGTCGGGACCACGAACTGGCGACCCTCTGATTGAGGAGGCCAACTCTCCCCCGCTGTTACACTACAAAACTGCCCTAACTAACCCCACATTTTAACATGCGCCTGTGTTATAATACATATTAAATAATTTCTCCCTTTGACATGCAGAGGAGGAGAGTCTTGAGGATGAACAATTTTTGGGTAAGAATCACCTCTAATACAAACACATGCTAAATTGATTAATTTAATGATGAACGAGTCCACAGTATTGATAAAAAATTTAAACATTAGACATATATATTATAACACCACTATATGCCGAACAGGATGTCTATGTTTATTAAAAAAGACGGTTTTTGTTTTTATTTTAATGTCAAATTGTAGTTGCTTTTTTTATGATTTATATGAATAGAGGTGAAAGGTGTGAATTAGAATTGAATGTGATAATATTTGTAGCAGATGTGATACAACTGAGCGTTGAATATTGTCTGATGAATCAATTATAATATTAATATCATGGTAAATTCATGATTTGCATTCATGTTAATAAATAGCTTAGTTGGAGTAGTTTAATAAATCAAGAATGAGCAGTTATGTAATTAAATGAATATGGAGAAATGATGTGTGTACAGTATGTATGATTTAATATAAAATCAATATGGTAGAATATACTGTACAATTTATTTAAAAAGTAATATATAATTAAATTCCAGTTAATATAAAATGAATAATAGTATAAATAGCACTATTTAATATAAAATAAATGTAGAATAATATATGACTTATGTGAATTAGTAATGATTTTCCTGCAGAGGCAGAGGCGAGAGTCATCGGAGGTGAGATGAATCCTGCGAGTTTCCTTCTAAAATAAGACACACTTGACTGTCTTTTAACACTTCTTTGTTCTGTTTGTCTTGTTTAGAATTGAGACAGTAGAAACTGATGATGCAAATGACAGATAAACGTGAAGACAGACGGTAAGATGAATTTGCATTTCCTAATTAAGCTCTGTGTAGATGGAGAGCACAGTTCACTTGAGTGTAATCGAAATCTGTGTGTTTACGAGCAGAGGAGGCGGAGTTGACATTGAGAGTTTGGTGGAAGCTGATCTCTATAAGCTTCATTTCAAAGCTCATGTGGTATACACGTGTTCAAATCTGTGTTCTTAATTGGCAAACTGCAGTGGAGGACAAAACAATAAGACCCAGGTGAGTGGCTTGTTATTAATTCCGCTTTATTCCTAGGGACGACATTATCTCTGGAAACATGCAGTTGAGCATCAGCGTGAAAATTTAATTAAATTATTATTACCTTTATAAAATAGTGTACTTTCATATTTGGCATTGATGTTATTTGAATTGTTATTTTTTAGAATATTAATAAACATTATTATTATTATTATTATTATTATTATTATTATTATTATTATTATTATTATTATATTATTGTATATACATATATATGAATAATATATACCACTGACTTTTCATATAAAAGTAATAATGATTAGGCATGCATATATATTTAATTCTTACACTTTAGGTTTTTAGTTTATCGTAAGAATGTTAACTTAACCTGTTAATTTCTAACATTAGCTAACAATAGCATTTTATTTTTTTTAAATCTATTTTATTACATCATTATTTCTAATTTGGTGCTCTTTGGACCAAAGACTGTGTATAGATTAACACATTTTAAGACACTTCATTCAATTTCACAGGTGAAGAATCTGAAGAAGACTTTGATGGTGAGTATAAAACACAGCTGAACACTTGCCAATTTAATCAACGTCTTGTGCAGTAGTATTTACATATATGTTTGCACAAATTGCAATAATTCACTGTAACTATTGGCTCATTTTCCTCTGCAGGATATTAAATGGTGGCTCTAGGCTGTTTCATTGTGCTGTATAAGCTGATCTTTACCCTTCTGAACCGGTTTCCTCATTTAATTGAGTCCACATGAGTTTGGGTTTATGATGTAAATGAGCTCTACAGTCTTGTTAATGTGGGGAAAAATGTGTCATGTGTTGAACTGGCAGCTCTGCTCATATTAACAATTTCACATATTTATTTTGTTTATCCCCCAGACCTCAGAATAAGAAGAGGTAAGATATTAATTAAAATTACATGCTTTGACATATATATGTATATATGGGTCAATGATCTATATGGCTTCAAAAAGTATTTTTAAGAAAGTATTTTTAAAAGGATGTCATGCATATTGTTGAGTGTGGAAAAATGTGTTTAAACAAGTCTCATTAGTTAAATATTGTGTTTTAATTACAAGTTTGCCTTAGAGTGTCTACACTTCATAACATTATTATTTTATGTTTGTGTGTAGTATATCCAGTAATTTAAGATTATTCCATTGTGACCATGTATTTAGTATTTTTAGCACCCAATTATTCATTAAAAGGCAGACTAATTATAAAAAAAGCAGCACAAAAGCAGCTGATGCAGTAAATGTCAAAGAAAGGAGTCAGTGAGTCAGCGTTTTCATGTAGCACCTTACCGCCATTTTTTGTTCAAATAGCAACATTGTACATTTCCCTCGTCCATATATAATTATAATAATAATAATAATAATAATAATAATAATATAAGAAATAACCGAATTCACTTCATGCTTGGACCCCTACCTATACTAATGAATGCAGTAAGTACAATAGTTATTCACATCATAGTTATCCACCATTTGTTCACTATAAACTGTGATTTTACCTGCTCCCATCACCTGACAAAAATATGCATGTTGTGTCACTGACCCATATACATATGAAAACTGGGTGAGTTTGATATTTGAAGCCTACAGTAAGTGCGCTGATGCCAGTGTGTGTCCTATATTCTGGCCTAAATTGCGTCCCGTTTTAAAGTGAGTCAGCATGTCAGCTTCAAGCAGCAAAACATGTTCATTAATGAAGTGGGTCACACCTGCACTCGAGATGTGGCCGTGGAATCGTGGGTGAAAAAATGAAAATAAGTCTTCCACTTGGGAGTCACGGCTGCTGTTTTTGTCTGTCTGGTGTCGAAAAAAGGCAAAGAGAAAAACACGATATTTTTACAAGTTTACTCCGTCTGCTCCACTTTTAGATAATCAGATGTTACTATTTACATAAGTAGGACTGGGTTTTTTAGTGTGTGGGTTCGAGTCTCCGCTGCATTTTTCTGTCCACTTCATTCTCTCTTTCTCTATGTTTTCAGAACACACTGAAATGGAAGTGGAGATAAAACACGTTGGTATGTTCTGTTTGCTTCATGTTGTTGTTGTCATTAGGTCAGAATAGATCTGCAGGACGTTGTGAAGAATTTAACACTAAATGTGCAGCACTGCATTTCACAGCACAAAGTGTGATTATTTTTTTCTTTCCGTCTACAGAGGACAGCGTTGAGGGCGTGACTCCGTTATTAGGTAACTTTTCACCCTAAAGAAGTTTAAATGTGCATAAATACACACAAATTCTATCCTTCACACCATCATTGAAGCTTTTTGGAAGGATCTACAGCAGGTGTAGGCAACTCCGATCCTGAAGGGCCTGGAGGTTTTTTTTCTATTTAATTTACCACAACATTAAGCAGATGCTCTTATCCAGAGTGATTCCATTTCCTAAATACCCTCTGGGGTTTAGGGTCTTGCTCAGGGGCCCAAATGCTGGTTGTGCTGGAGGTAGGCTTCAAACCCACAACCACAGATTCTTGCTTCCAAGGTGCACTCCATTCTCCAACTCCATCCGGCAGCTGCCAAAAGCATGCTGTGATGCAATGGGGATGTGTCACATGAGCATTAGCTTGGGGCAGTTGGGCGAGTAACGGTAGGGTGTTGGTCCCGTGATCAGAAGGTGGCAAGTTCGAATCCAGGGCCGGTAAAGTTACCACTGAGGTACTCATGAGCAAGGTACCGTCCCCAAGCACTGCTCCCTGGGCGCTTGTTAGCTGCCCACTGGTTAAATTGTGGTGCACTGTGTGCTGTGCTGTGGTGTGTTCACAATGACAACTAATCACTCACTTCCACTTCTGCCAATGCAATACCAATCAATAACTGGTTGGGAAAAAAAGTCTTAAATGTTTCTTTCTGTGGGTGGTAGTGGTGGTTTAGAGGATATTCACCTCTGGACCAAGAGGACGTGGGTTCAAATCCTACCTCCAGCATTAACCTCATTGCATCCCTCAGCAAGACCCTTAAAGAGCTAGTATATGTACGATTGTGGCCAGAACTGGTCAAATCCAGAATATTGTGGTCCAACTTGAATAACGTTATTCAACTGTTGCAAATATTTGAAATATTTATCCCTACGTCTAGTGGTGATACACGTTAGCCAACCTCGGCTAAATCTTACCTGTCCAGGAGAAAATTAGCCACGTCTAGCATTTAGCATCTCTCTTCAAATTCTTCTTAGCTTTCAGCCGTCTCCATCTTCCAAACGCGTCTCCTTTGCAGATCCTCGTTTTGTTTCTGCTTCGGTCAAGACGTTTTTTTGAGAGTCATAGCGAGGCCTTTTCGTTTTAGTAACATCAGACATTTGTCATCCAGAATGCTTGTAGCTGCAGCTCAGTGCTAACTGGCAACCTAGATGCCGAAATGCTACTGACTTCGTGACTGGGAGATAGCATTTGGGTGGCGCTACAGGTCAACACACAAAACAGAAACACGATTTGCTGCTGCAAATTAAAATTTAAAATGTGAATATCTTCATCTCTGGTGACATATTAGCTTCATTTTATCACTACTTGCCATAAATTCTTACGTACAACTCCTTTAACCCCCAAGTTGGCCCAGGAAGACTGTCCCTGAAATTAGGAAAATGGAAGTGGCTCTGGATAATGTGTGTAAATGTCGTTATAAAGAGAGAAATATTATAATGATTATTGTTATCGAGGTAGTGTTGTGCTGCACCTCATCGCAATTCATGGAAAAAAAAATGTTTTAAAGCTGTTACTGAAAACAGTAGTGAAGTTAGTAGTCTGTAATTTTCACAAGCTACTCTCCAAAATGACTTCCGACAACGTAAGAGTTCAGAGCGGATTTTACAGGTCAGTTCTATTTACTATAAAATTTACAGCACTGGGAATTTTATAGCAGTCTCCCGGGTTCCTGGAGGACGGTGATCGTAAAGTGATGGGCTTTGTGTTTTTCCACAAGTGTGAAAATGGAGAACTGGCCGCTTTGATTAGGATTTATAGGATCATAACAGCGAGGACTTTCACATCCAGGAGTCATCTGACTTCACTCCTTTTTTTTTTTCTTCCTTTTTTGAAGAGAAGCTGTTTATTTGCAGCGTATCTGGGCCAGATATCCAGGACAGCGCCTTGATTTATGCGGCCGGCGTCGTCCCGGCTTATTTTAGGAACTGAAGGTGCATTGTGGCCGTCTGGGCCTGGCGGAGTCTGTACGGGCTTAGTGAAGGAACGGCGGGGCAGCAGGGCATTTGGCAAACTCTCGGGGTATCTGCTTGTCTCGTGTGGCTCAGCTGGGCTGAGCCACACGAGATAAGCAGATACCCCGAGAGTTTGCCAAATGCCCTGAAAGATGGGCTTCCGTGTGGGGTTTCACTGTGACTTTGTTGCTTTTCCCACAGCTGTGGAGGAATGAGGACGAGGAGCAGCTTTTAAATGTCATTTATCCCTTACAAGTGCATCAAACGGTGAAAAAAATCAATAAAAGTAACATCTTAACATCACAGTGTTCACTGTGTGGTTGTTACCATGGCAAGTAGTGACGTTCAAATATTAAGATGTACACCCTTAGCATAAAGTAGTATACTTGAAGTTCATTTTAATAAGAATACTTGAGTATAAGTATAGCAAGTATACTATGGACCATGTACCTTGTAGTGTACTAGAAAGTATACTAATTTAATACTTCTTCGGACTAAATTGGAACATTTTTAAGTTTATAAAAATATACTTTGTCATTTTAAGATTACAAAAGTATACTTTTAGACTTTAGTAGGCTTTTCTTTATACTTATCAGTATAAGTCAAGTATACTTCACTATACTATTCTTAAGCATATAAACTATAGTATATAAAAAGTAAACTGCCTCAGGTTTAGTATATAATACGTATACTCATAGTACACTTGAATAAACTACTGTTTGCTAAGGGCAGTAATTTGTGTAAGAAAACACCAGTTTGTTTGCTCAAGTTTTGTAGCTGTGATTAGAAAGACTTTGATTAAAATGCATTACGGTCAATGGGGAAAGAACGAAGGACGTGAGGGGGGAAAAAAGTGAGAAAAAGACGAGTGTGGGTGGAAACAGATGTGTGAGGTGTGTGTTCAGTGAGGTAGTCTGAGGCGGCTTAAGAACCGTGGTGTGAAAACAGGCTGAGGGAAGCGTTCGAGTCCCACATCATGTATTCTTAAAAGGGAGAAAAAACAACGGGTGAAAACAAACGACAGCAAAAAAAAAGGGATGGAAAAAGACGAGTGCGGGTCATGACACAGTATGTGAAGAGGTCCACGGACCCTCGAAACACGCCCAATTTGGTGGCTTCGTGAAGAACGGTGGAGGAAATACTGGCTCTCAGTACTTAAGTAAAAGTACAGTTAACCAGCAAAAAATATACTTAAGTAAAAGTAAAACTACATCATCATCAACCCTACTTAAGTAAAAGTAAGAAGTACTTACTTTTAAACGTACTTAAAGTACTAGTGCAATAGGGCTACGTTGTCACTTAATGGTCTATTTCAATATTTCAATAATATTATAATCAGTCATCAGTCATTTAAGTGACATCACTGAATATAACGCTAGTCAAGCTGGGACCAAACATAGGACAACTTATCCATTTAAAAAAGGACAAGTGTCACAGGACATCGGGGAACGTATCTGTTGATAAACCGCTGCTAAGTGAACGAGTAGGTCATGACCTTGCATGGCAGCTAACATTATTGTCGATGGTGAACCTTATCATTTATCCCACACAGGTGTCTCTAGTTCAAGATAGCAAAACCTTTTATACGTCACCCATATTGATGAATGAAAACTGTTGCAAAGCATCTCAATGTTGCGACCCCCTCGTAAGAGACTTCACATAAAATAACCTGTCAATCTGGTTGGTTTAAAGCTCCAAGACCACCACATAACCTAGACAACTTCAGCAAAAAAAGTGACAGGGCCAAATAAAATGTAACGGAATGCATTTTAGAAATGTAGTGAAGTAGAAAGTATAGATAATAGCTGCAAAATGTAGTGAAGTAAAAGTATTCATTATTATTTCTACTTAAGTAATGTACAGATACAAAGTATTTGTGCTTAGTTACATTCCACCACTGACTCCGTGAAGAACGGTGGTCGTGTAGTAAAGTGTGGAAATGTGAGCTCCGTGTTAGTCTATGGGAAAATAAACGGACCAAAAAAATGGACAGAACTGGCGAACGAGTGTAAATATCACCGCACACCGCTGTAGGACGCGCTTGAGAGTTTCTAGCACAAAACCTGTAGGAGGGGCAGCGGTCAGAAAAAGAGGGCGGAATAAAAGTTAACACGTAAGTGCTCACCGCAACCCGAAAATAAGTCAAGAGACCAGCGTCGTTTCCAGAAATGGCATTTTTATTTTTGACATTTTTTTTGCCCCTCTGCAGAAGAGGAGAATATGCTTAGAATATACACACCACCAAGTTCTTTGGTACCTAAAAAAGTCCCCCAAACAAAATAATTAAGGCAACTACAGCAACCCTACAGGTCTAAATGCATTTTAAGTGCAGGAACCAAGTTCCTCAGCTTTAACAGCTGCACCTCCTCTACCTGTACAGCAAGGGGAGCTGGTAAAAAGAAATCTCGACGGTGGAGCTACAGCCTGCTTCCACTTAAAAAAAAAAATGCACCAAAAAAGCTAACGTTGCTGCACAGCAAAAGAGGAAAAACAGCTGCACAGTTGAGCTCATTTGGTGTATTTTTTTTTTTTAAAGAAAGTGGTCTTTATTCGTCTAAACCTCCGTGATAAAGCGGTGGTGTCACGCTGGAGGTCAGGGTGTATTGGACCCCAGTGTTTACTGGGCGTGCGAACCCACCGGGAGGGGATGGGGTTGGGGTTGAGCGAAGGCATGAGCCAAGCAGGAATCAGCTGCACTGTTGGATTAGATGCGATCAAGTTTTACAGGAAAATCTTAAGGTCTTGTTTTCCAGCATTTCAAAGCTTCACGCTCTGCGGTTCCTCTAAAGTCTCGACTCTAACGAGTGTTTCTGTACTGGTCCTGTAGTCACAGCAACTTCCACTGCAAAAAAAAAAAAAAAAAAAAATCCTAAAAAATTTAAACATTCTCAAAGTGGAGGAGCCTCTCTGAGGGGACCCTCGAATCCGAAGGGGCCACTAATAAATTAAAAGCTGAATAAGTAGGTGGGCGAGCTGTTGGTAAAGCCACCCGACGTGAGGGCGTCACCTGGGGAGACGGTGGATCAATGAGATTTTGGGTTGAGCTTCTCCTCCCACTGGAGGACCAAAACTAAAGAAGGGGAGATTGGGTTCAGACTGCACTAATTTGGCAGAAAAATACAATCGCAACAGCAGTAAATGAAAAAAAAAAAAAAAAAGTGGTGGTCACTGAAGGCTGGCACTGTCCGTTTCATCTTAAACGGGTATCTAAGCTACACTTCCAACAAAACTCCGCTGTGTTTAGAGACAATACAAACACACGCTGCTGGAGTTTGATTATCTACTGCAAACACGTGTTTCTTTAACATGAAATGTGGTGATACGTTAGTCCATTAAAGGTGTAAAAGAACATCCTGCTGACTGTATATAACACCACACCTTTTTACAGCAGGTTCGGTCAAATACATGAACAGTTAGTTATACATCCAACAAAGCAGTGGAACGAGCAGGAAAAATCAAATACGGAAAGTGGAAATGGAGGGTCCCAAATATAAAAGGAAAAAACGGTTACAGACATTCTTGCGTTTGGCTAAAAGCAGGCGTCGCCGTACTGGTCTCCTGTAGTGTGGTACGATTACGGAAAGAAAGAGGGAAAAAAAAAATCTTAAGAGAGTGGAACACAGCGTGAAAGACTGACTAACTTCCTGAAAATGAAACCTCACACGAGTTCGTCATAAGGCTCCGTTACAAGTCTAATAGAGGGGTAAGGACTTGCCACAAACACACACACTCCCCCCCAAAAACATACACATACACACACACACACACACATACGATCCACTAACCTCAAAACACAGCCCCCCAACATTCCTCTTAACCCCAACATTTATCATTTTAAGGTATGGAAAAGACCTCGTTTGCGGCTAAATACTCTGGTGAATGGTAGGTAAGAGTTTCCAAACTCTCTCAGAAGGCTAATACTGAACTGTAATTGTTGTTTTGTCACCTAAACAAACGATAAAAAATGAGATATGTACATAATTACATAAAAGAAAAGAAAAACAGCTTTGATTCTCTATTTACAGAGCTGAGTACATTTAGATGCAACTTTCATCTAGTCAGGATAGGAGAACAAAAAGAGTCAGAAACTTTTCGCGTGGCATGGGATGTGGTTCACACGTCGCCGCAGGCCGAGAGACGGCGCAAGCCAAAAATCACACGCTCTAACTTTACCAAAGAAAAAGAAAAACAGACGCCCTTCCAGCTGGAAACGGAGGCAAAAGAGAAGCAAAGCCATAAGAAAGACAGGTAAGGACCGATCGTTATCGTCGTCGTCGTCGTCTCTCCTTCGTCGCGTGTGTGTGCGTGTGCCCAGGCTGCGGTTGGCGCAGGGTTTGTGTCAGGCCGATGTTCAGGCAGGCAGGATGACGTAGGTGAAGAGCGCCATGATGGCGGCACTGATCAGACCGGAGATGGGCACCGTCACGAACCACGCCATGAAAATGTTGCGGAACAGACGCCAGTCCACCGCCTTGCGAGAACGCATCCATCCGACAGCCACCACCGAGCCGACCTGCGAGGCGAGAGGACAGACGTTCAGACCATCATCATCATCATAATCTCTCCTTCCTGAAACACGTCCACTTACGACATTCCCATCGCAACACTGGCAAAACCCATCGTTTCATGATGCATGCACCTCATAATAAATGTTACTGCTTACAGGTCGACCGATACTGGTTGTTCAGGGCTGATAACGATTACTGCTAGTTAACAATGTTTTGGAACCAATATTCAAATAAAAAGAAAATGTCAAACTGCTACAATTTACAAACACCAAGCTGGAACGCTCTCCTCTCCTGCTTGGAGCGTCACGCTGCGCTCGCGTGTTAGTGATGACTACTCATGTGACATATAGCCACGTTTTTGCAGTGCACAGGCCTTGGCTCACCTTGCAGTGCGTGGTGGAGACGGGGAGGCCGATGTTGGAGGCTACTACCACGGTGACGGCGGAGGCCAACTCGATGCTGAAGCCGCTGTAAAAACGAAAACCACGGTAAAGTTTTCATCTGAAAAGTTACAAATCCTCAGAACCTCAGGCAGCTGCACTTCTTTTATGGTCCCTGAAGAGGTTGCACCTCTCATCCGAAAGGCTTCAAGCTCACCACGTCCTGGGGTGTGCTTCCCAAAAGCAAGGTTGCTAACTATGTTAGCAGTGTGCAAGTGTTACTAGTGCACGTTAGCGTCATTAGCAGGGTACATTAACAGGGTTGCTAACATAGTTAGCAATACATTAGCGACTATGCCTTTGGGAAACGCACCCCTGGGCGACGTAAAGTTTCTACAAAGCACAAAAGAGAGTTGAAGCGAACCTGGATGGCGTGATGGGGGTGAGATCTTTGCCCATGGTCTGAATCACTCTGCGTCCCCAAACCCAGAGTCCGGCGCAGATGCCCACACCGCCGTACAGCAGCAGCCAGATGGGAGTTGGCTCTTTGGACTCCACCGATCCGCTCTGATAAACCAGCCACAGCGCCACCAGTGGTCCAATAGCGTTACTGCAGGAAAGAGGGGGTGGAGGGGGGACAGAGTAAGAACTGGGCGATTCATCGATTGACTGGTCATTTTTAAAAACCTGTAAATACTTTTTAAAATAGAGTTAGCACTTCTCCCAGGTGAAAAAACGATGCCCAAAAACGATCATTTATTAATCGTAATTGAGGTAAATGTAATTAATTGCGATACTGGTTTAACGTCATATCGCTCAACTCTAGCTCACCCTCAATTCAGCTTTACTGGAGAACACCATGAAGCCTGGATTATGATTAACTGCACCAACATGCTCCTAATTACTGTTTACACCGAACGCTCTGTGATGCAGTAAACAGTAAAACTTTCCCAGCTTTGTCCTACAGATGTGGGATGTTGGTACACAAAAGCAGCCCTAGCATTAAGTCAAATTGCTAGGTAGGAACCTGTTTATGTTGAACTGTAGCGTATTGTTACCCCGCTATTTCGTGAAAGCAAAAATGCACAAGGCCGTAATTTAAAGTGATTGCTGGAGCTCACCTCTCACCAAGATACAACACGGGAGCAGCAATGCATGTTTACAGAACAATAGGTATTGTGTGTTTGTTCTGAACAGTATTACTCACTCTCTGTACAGCCCTTTTTAAATCCAAGTTCTAATGTCGAAAGTGTTTATGTGTCATGATTCCTCATGGTTATAGATTAAGTCGCAGAGAGTGTGGCGTAACGTACCGCGGTGCAAAACTTAGCCAAAAGCGGAAAGCGTTGTGCTGGGAAATGAGAGCGTCTTGAAGAAGAATAATTCAGAACAATTCAGATGGAACCGGTTCTGAGTCGGAACCGGTTTTCGATTCCCACCCCTAACTGTGTGTATTGTCACATGACCCTGCTCCGTCTCGTCCGACACTACTTCTGTTAAAATCACAAAGATATGCCCTCACAGTTGAGCATATTTACTATCTGCAAAAATCAAAGACCAAACCAAAAGAATTGTTCATTAATCATAATCGAGGTAAAATCTGTCAATTAATCATCATATTGCTTGAAGTCTTATCGTCCAGCTCTAGTTTATTCTTTGTTTCCTGCTCTAACTACTACCTTATATCAGTACGAGCTAAACTCTCCGCTTCAGGAGTGTCAAGGCTAACGTCGATCTGTTCATGTCATACCTGACATCGTTTCCTCCGTGAGCGAAGGAGCCGAAGCAAGCGGTGAGGATCTGCAGGAACTGGAAAAGGATGGAAACTTCCGGCTTGTCGGCCTCGGCCCGGTCGTCCTCCAGGGAGCTGTGGTTGCTGTTCTGGTCTTCTTCAGCCATCTCCAGGGCCACCTCGGCGTCTCCGAGGCCCTCTGGCGCGCTGTGCTCGGCCACGGCGTTGCAGTAGCTGGTGTAGCTGTCCATGCGGATCCTCTTGCGCTCCTGCGGCCCGGCCTTGTCCTTTTCGGCTTCGTCGCTGGGCCGCAGGTCGGAGTCGCGGGGCCGGATCTCGCCGTGCAGGCCGATGATGGCCATGGTGTAGGAGGTGTAGCTGTTGTTGCGGCGGATGGGCCGGTCTCCTCCCTCGCCCATGCAGTCGCCCACTTTGGCCAGGTGCAGCTTGTGGAGCAGGTCCTTGTAGAGGCCCGAGTCCTTGTGTACCGTGTGGTACTGGGTGTAGCCGTTGCTGGGTATGTGGGTCGGGCAGGTGTTAAACTGAACGTGGACAGATTTTGGACCTGCTGGGAAGAGGAAAAGGGATAAATTATTGACAAGAGTCTGCACAAATCCTCTACCTCAAAGCCCAGGGAAATTTTCCGTCCGGTAGGACTCACCGTTACCATTACACGACTCGGTTTCTTTGGGCTCTCCGTCGTCGGCGTCCCCGATGTCGAAGGTGACGCGGCGCTCCTCTGGAGGAGGCGGTGCTGAGGAGTTAACGGTGCTCTGGTTTGGTGCGGGCTCCTCGGGTACCGTTTTGAGGATGGGACAGTGGGCCTCCGCCATATCCCTCTTCTCCATTAGGGGGCTCTCTGAGGGGCTGGAAGACTTAATGTCACCTAGAAGAAGAGGAAGAGGAGGATTACGTCATATTCTTGTTCAAACATTTTAGAGAGAGAGAGATAAAGAGAACAGACGTCTGCTGTGACATAAGTCCGGTCTTCCGCAGAGGAATAGTAAACATTAATAAGTAAAGCAGAGATAAGCCTAAAACAGGGGTCAGCAACTCTGGTCCTGGACGTCCGGCGTCCTGGAGGTTTGGCAGTAAACTACATTTTATTCAGTGTGAATAAACAAATAAATAAACAGTGTGAATCTGGAAACAAATTCATACATGTATTGAATTGTGAATCATTTATGAATCGAATCGTGAGCCCAAGAATCGGAAGCGAATGAAAACGAGATTTTCTGAATCGTGCACCCCTAATATTTTATTTCTTTAGATATTTCATCATTTCTAATAACTTTTGGATGAAAAAAGTAGCTTCTAGGCACATTTTTAGACTGTGAACAAGTTCCACTCCAGATAATCAGCCCTCACCCTCCATCAGAGTTCAGTTTGTTCATGTCATCGTGATAACCCATTGGCGTGGCGAGTCAGTCAAGCGGCTGGTGGTTCATTTTTAGTCTGAAGCCACGTCAACGTAAAGCTGAATTCGTTAACCCGAGACAACTCCGTCACAGCGGAGGCTATTCTGGTCGATTTGACCGAAAGACCAATTACTAGATCGCGTCGACCCAATTAGGTTAAAGGGTCTGGTAACTTTGTCCTGACACAGCCCTGGACAGACGCTGCCCATATGGACGGACCAAAATAAAGGGTATTAAGCAAGTTAACATCATCTGCTCTCATTTCAGGTGTCTTTACCAAGTGACCGGCTGCTAATCCGCAGTTTCAGGAACGCGGGCCACGTGAGCCGGCTGTAGCGGGACAATAGATGGGTCAAGCGCCAGTCACGCCCGCCTGTGCTTTTCCAACAGCGCAGTTTAAAACTCTGGTCATTTCCAAACCAATTCAAGCAGAAAAGACCCGATGCTGTCTGTCAACATGCCCGCTGGTCACGGGTTTTCACAACGTGAGGACGTCCAGATGCCCCAAAGCCTGAGTTATGGCAGATAACACAATATGCTTCGTCACATTATTTGTGGCATTTACAGCATTCGTCTGACTCATTATCTCCACCAATTTGGCCCACAAATTGTTATTATTTTAAGCCACGTGGCAGCGTTCTGGCCAACGTTTGGCACTGGTTCCAAATTCCACCCACCCACACACACACACACACACACGAGTTTCCTGAGTATTCTGATAAGATTACGATGAATAACTAAAAGCCTGAAATAATGTAAATACCTTGGTGGGATTTCTTTACGAGTCTGCTGATTTGTATTAATTATTTATAGTGCTGTTCTCAACACTGGACGCACGCCATGTCATTTATTCAGACCCTCCAGGATTTCGCGATGTTGCGATCACAACTATTAACACAAATGCAGCCAATCCCCACAATTTCACTGTGACCTTGCCGTTTTTAACCAATTATTAAAGGTAAACACAAACAACAGTGGTTAAAAAATAATAGAGTGAGATCGGAGCCTATCCCGGGAGTACGGCTGCGAGGCGGGGACCAACCCTGAGTGGGTGTCGACACACCGCAGGGCGCACAGTGGCTTTGTTCCCTTCATTTTATTGAATTTTTAATGAATAATTATAAAGGGGGAAAACCGCAACTTCTTTCCGCAACTTTATTGCAACAAAACGCCTAAAAACAGCAACTTTCAACACATTTTTTAGAGAAAGGCTGCCGCAAATTCAGGCATTTTAAGTCACGAAAATCTTTAAAAAGCTGGCAAAGTCCTGGAGCGACTGATTATTTAGCTGTTTCATGAGGTTTAATAACATCCTGAAATCCGTTTATCTTGGTTCTTTCATTTTTCACTTTAAAACCAAAAACCAAATCCTCCCAAAATACGTCTCTTTTCAATATTCAGCCTCTAAACTGAACGAAAAAGGAATAACACATTTTCCCACTGAGTTTTACCTCTGGTACCAATCGACAGCTTCATTTTGTTATTTGGCAGTAAGAGGGTTACTCTTCTTCTTCACGTGAGATTTTTGCTTTTTTAAGTCTTCTGCGTGTAACGGACACTTCCAGGTCATGCCACCTGCGCTCGATTTTTATGTGTAAAATCGGAAAATGAAAAATCCGATGCTCCCTCCAGTATGCAAACAGGAAATTTCTAGGACCGTGGGGTCCCTTTTTGAGTACTTTTAACACTGAACGCTGCTGACCTTAACGTTGGAAGTTACGGGGTGAAGATGGGGTTCTGTTTAGTTTAATTTCTGATTTCTGATTTGAACAAGAACAAATGTAAAGACTTTTTACATATTTGATCATTTTGAAATGCTGACCAACAATATGTGCCTGTTGTTTATGCTGAACAAAATTATTAATAAAAAAAAAAAAAAAGAAATCGGCATATGACTTTTTTTCTGTTTTGGAAACAAATATCGGTCAGTATCCAACACAAAGAAGAGAAGGAATTTTACTTACGTTCGATCTTTCTCTTGAGGCAGGGGCAAACGGCGAACCAGACGATGATTCCGGTGAGGACGGCGCATCCCAGCGAGATGAGGAGGATGCCCCACCAGGGCAGTTTATCAAATCCCAGCACTGCAAACCCAGCGTCCACAGGAGGCAGGGGGCAGAGACGGGGCGCAAAGGTGGAAGCCAGGGGAGAAGAGAGGAAAGGCGGTTTTGAGACAAGAGGCAGCATGCGCTACCGTTACAGACCCTGTGCGGTACGGTGGAGGAGGTGAGCGCTCACGGCAGCCGTTAGTAGCGAGGGAGGGGGACTAAAACTGTGCAACCAAACCACGTCTGGCAAGGGCAGGGCAGGGGCAGAGTGGTGAGTCGTAAAAAGGGGTTTTCGAGCAAAAGCAAACAGTGCAAACGTGGGAGAACATACAGGGATGGTATGAAGATTGCAGCTTATATTAATAAACTCTGACATCCATAGGCAGGGCTGGGCGGTACGGTCGAATCAACATCACGATTAACTGAACATCTCTATTATGATTAAACAGCATTTTTGTTTTGGGTTTATTTTTGTTTCTTGCCCTCATAGTTCACGGCCATGGTTTGTACTTAAAATAAAGGTAAAGCAAAAACATTCACAGGCTGGACATGGCGGAGTTTTTAAGGAAAACACTGCACTAAGTTAACAGAGTTCCTGTTTTAGGAAGCATCACCCCAAATTTTTATAATAATTTAACAAATAAACACATGAACAAGTGTCAGTTTTGATTAATTTCTGATTAACTGTCCAGCCCCACACTGCTACATTAATAACCTGCGACATCTACAGCCGTCACATGAATCAAACAAAAGTCCACTGCATATCAAAGTCCGCTTCAAAGCAACTGCACAGCGTCATCTGCAACCGTGTGGCGAATGTGCCTGTGAGCTACAGAATGCGAGCATGCGTCCCCGAGCTTGTGTAACAGCCAGGCTGACGGGAAAACGTGGAGGAGTGCCGCAACCAGAGCGCAGGACGACGTGCCGGGTCACCGCCACAGATGTGCAGCAAGGACGCATGCCTTTTAAGGCCTTGACTGTGTCACATTTCTCCCTCCCTCCCCCTCCACCATCTGTTCCTCCCGGCCACCCTTCAGGACAAGCAGAGAGGACGTACGGGAGGAGGGGGGAGAGGAAAGAAAAAGTGGGGGGAAAATCGTGACAGGTCATTTCAGGAGCCAAGACGGCAGAAAAGGGAAATGTGACCGGCATGCTGGGGGACCAACGCTGGCACGGTAGACGGTCATTACGGACTCGCCCACTCTGAAGAATAACCCGCCCTCTCACAAACCACAAGCATGGACACAAGTCAGCAAAATGCTAAGAGGAAAAAACGACCAGTAAAAGAAGGCAAAAACTGGGGGGGACCAACGAAAATTGTCGTATGTGTAACGATACACTGATACGCATCAATACATCAAAGATCAGTGAGCGCAGTGTCAATCAGAAATGAATATTTTTACGAAGAGAGATAAAATAAAAAATACACCTCCTGCTTAGACGTTAAAATATGCATGACGTCTATTTTTATTAAAAGAGGTTGTTCTTTAGAACAAACAAGTCAAATGATATTTTAGTTGCTTTTTGTGATGCAAAAAGAAGGGAAGCAATGGCATTAAATCTGCATATGATATTGTCTTATATTAATCACCAGCTTCCAAACGGAAATCAATATCGTAGTTGTGATTTCAGCAATCGATACATCATCGTACTGTGACGAAAATTATGATTTGCCCCTGGAAAGGAATATATCTAGGACAAGGGTTTTTTTGGGAGTAATTACGTGACGGACAAAGTCCAATGCTTTCCCAAAAAAAAGGAAAACGCTGGTGGAACGAGTGCAGTGTGCTGGTGGGCAGCGCTCCGAGTCGTCCCTCCATTCACGCTCTGACTCAGCGGTGCGCACATGCCCCTGCAGCGCGTTGCCACGCCGCTGCGACGTGCCCCTGTTATGCAACTCCTCCGGGGCAGGAAGACGAGTGGGGTGGTGCTGCATTTTTATGTACAGTGGTGGTGGTAGGGGGGGAGGAGAAAACGAAGTGTACTTTCTCTTCACTGCCGTGACTCAACCCCAGCAGAAAACCCTAAAACAGGTGTGGCGCTCAGACACCAGCGCAGACCGGGTTTGTGTTGCTGACCAAAAAGACTAAAACAGAGCAAATCCGCAGACGGTCACGAGGGAGGGGGTTGGAATTGCGGTACGTTTGTTATGTCTGTCCCTAACCTTCTTAGGCAGCGTGTTTGGAAACTAACTGTGGACACGGCAGGTCGCAAACCGTTCGTCAAAACAGATTAACACCTCAAACCCCCTCCCCGAACTAGAGGTGTGGCTGAGAGCAGTGGAAAACTGTAGAATGAATGGACTGAAGTGGACCGCTGCCCGACTCAAATTCCACATCCTGTGACTCAACCGCAGCTCTGTCGGTCTGTATAGCCGTCTAACCCGTGGCCCATATTACACAATGGCAGGACTTGTTTGTTCCCCAGACGCTGTGAAGTGCCATTCCTCACTGCGGTGGCAGTCTCATGATTCAGGATGGGAAGGGTAGTGATTTTGGTAAAGCATTACTGCTCTGTGGTAAGAGTTTGCGTCATGTGTTTTTGGAATTTTAACTTTCTTTTGTTGTTGCTTCTGAAGCGTTATGCACTGCTGGATAAACTAACGCCTATTTTCACTCATCCTTTCTTCACCAGTTGGTCAAACTTGGCATCGCTACGAAAAGTTAAACATTACCTATAATAACACGCAACATTCTTCAATAACATTTGTCAGGTCATTCCATTCCATTCAAATCACACCATCACTATCTAGGGTAGTTATAGTGATCATAACCTATAAGGGCCCGTGTCCACCAAACACGTTCTTTGCGCCGAGAGCAATCAAAACCTCACTTCCAGAGTGCTTCCTGTGTGCTTCTCTCGGCGCTTGTTGTTGCTAAGTTACAAAAAGCGTCACCGGGCACTTCCGCGTTCGTTCCTATTTCGTTTAAACATTGTAACGTTCCTGTGAGATTGGCAGTTAAGCCGACAGAAAAGATAATTTTTACAATGGAGAGAAATCACATCGACCTGGACATTTCACCAACCCGACCACCTTCACGCATCTGACCTATGACATTTGGTCACACTCTGTCCTGGTGGGAATAAAAATCACTCTCCCAAGGACAGACCATTAAAAACAAGGACAATTCTGGTAAAACCGGGACATGGCAACCCTACGCGTCTTCAAGACGTAGAGAACGCAGCTGGGAGAGTACCAGTCATTTATGCGTCCCGCTCCTTCCTTGGTTTTGATTGGCTAGCAAGAGAGAAGTGACACTGACAAGCCCAGCGCTGTTCTAAAAGTTAAACAGACATTTTTTTTCCAGCTGAAGCTCCTTGAATTTGTATTAAAAATAGGGCTGGCAGCGCAAAACAAACATTTGTTGGACACAGGCTGTAAGGTTGTTGTTTTTAGCCAAAGCATAATTTAGTTTGATTCTGTCATAACCTTGAACCATCTGGTGATCTACCAGCGACACACCCAGGGTGGAGAGAACAGAGATTGAATCAACGGTCAACAAGCATTAAATCAAAAGTTATGCCTGATGATTTACAGCTATTCACTTTGGTGATATAACCTCATGGGCTGCTCCTGCGTCTATCGTAATACTGCGCAGATAAACCTCACTTTATGTGACCAAATGATCCTGTTTGTTATCTCGAAACGGTCATCTCATGATCATATTAGTTTAGTGCTGGCAGACCACAAGGTCAGTGACCCATTGTTTGGTTTACTCTACAGCCCTGGCGTGTCCAGGGCACCCGGTCGTTCCAAAGGGGAATCAGACCAGAAAATTAGCATTCCATCTAAAGCAGAGTGATTCGGATTTGTGACCAGTGGGGTGTTAATAGCCAACTGTGCCAAAAACAAGCTGAAATCCTAACACGGCTAATAGTGACCACTACAAAGACCCTACTCCATCACAGAACGCTCAAAATTAGCTGACTCAGTTTTAGGGCCAGTGCTGCACGTTTCCTCTCAATTACAGACATCATTTTAGAACAAACCGTGTCAAATCAGGAGAACAGCCAGGTTGTTCACAAGTCAAGAAGGAGGGTGGGGGTATTTCTGGCAGAGTTCGCATGATTTACCAAGGTGTTGAGTAGCAGCAATGCCAAGACGGGGGCTCAGTAACTGTAATAGAGTCTTGAGCATGGGGATGCCAGTCTTTACACGTCTATAAAACCCACACAGCTCATAACAGTAACTCAAACGTTCTTGCCTCTGCTCTTATATCATTCTGTATTGTGCATTTCCACACTCATCTGTTAAAATCTAACTAGACCAGGAGGTAAGGTCTAAGAAATGTGATGAGCGTTCCACGTATGTGAAATGTTGGCACTTTATGAGCTGGTTACATTTTTATAGGCTGTGTCTAAGAAAGTGACATCTCACTGTTTCCAGAATGTATCTATGAACTAATAAACCTCACTCAGCTGAACAGATTTAAAGATGTGCAATGCCATTCTGTTTAGGTTCAGCATCTGTTTAAATCCCTTTTCCCTAAAAGCAACTTTTCCTGTTTTGTCCCTACTTTATTACTCCCTTTTCCCCCCACTACATTAAGGTAGTTGTACTTGATGAAAGCTTAACTGATGAACTGAATCGGGCACGTCCCAAGTAGGGAAACACTAAACCTGGAGCACCTGACCCTCCTCTAGGAGATCCATGAATGCCATGCCGTGAATCCAACTCGGAAGTAACAGGCTATGATTGCGCTTAAAGGTCTCTGCAGCAGAGGTACGGTGAGTGAGGAACACTGTTTCTAGAGCACTGAAGTTGCCCCAAATGAACTGATTCTAGAGGCCGGTTGGTGATGTGGGGGAGATCCGTCGAGCGATCAGGTCTACCGCTCCTGGAACTAATCCCAAAGCAGATGACATGGCGAAGTCACTGAGTGCGGCCAAAGCTTGGGGCTAATCCTCACCGTAATCTGCCTCCATTACAGGTGACAACATGGGCCTGAGACGGTGAGAGCCACGGCAGAATGAGGAGGCGTGTGTGTGTGTGTCACTTGATTTGTGATTAACATGTGAAGTAGAAGCTGACTTGGTTTGGATGTTTCAAGTAAAATCATCTGTGTGGACTCCTGAAGTATTCCGTCGTACTGCACATGTTGGTGTTCTCTCCAACACTAGCGCACACCCATTTTGCCATCATTAAGGGTTCAATGACCAGCTGACGAGGTGTGTAGGGATCAGGAATATCATGGATGTGTTGAGCAAGGCTACTCCAGGACCACAACTGGTGAAATGGTGTGTTAGAGGACAATGCTGCTGTGTAATGTTACTCTAAACTCGTAATTATACAGTATTTTGGGTCTCAAATTAAACCACACAATTACCTAGGTGGACTGAATATAATTACAATTTTTGTTGATGTCGTCTGTGGTCAACATCCATTGCCAGGTTTCCACCAAAATATTAAATTAAATGTTGCACCACCTCCCCAAACAATCTAATTTACTTCAACAGCATTTAATATGCTACTACAACAGCATCTGTGTTCGCTTAGTTTTAATGTGTTGCTTTTGCTTTGTGTATACGAGACTTAGTCCACCATAGTTATATTCAAATACTTTTGAGCACATAATGCTCTGCTGCACACTAAATTTGACTCAAGGTTTGTTTGGCCTAACAGCTTGATCCTCAATCTCCTCGCCCTGGGCGAATGTGTGCGTTTAGACTCAGTTGTGTTTGTTATGGTTTGTGTAAAGGATGCACCTTCCTGTGCCTACTGAGAGTGCGTACATGTACACACTCCTACGTGCGTATCTCATCATACTCTGGCCTGTAGCCTTCATATACGGCCCAGGCCAGCTGACTTCTTGATTTGTGGAGCCCTGTAGGTAGAAACAAAAGGAGCAAAAAAAGGTGCTCATTTAATAGGGTCCCAAATTGCAATGGCACAAAAATTTTAGACCAATTCTGCCCAGCCAACAGCACTCGAAAAAGGTGGTGCTCAAATCACAGCTACTACTGAACTGGAGAATGATGATTCTGTGTGATGGACGAGAACTCTACTCCACTTTTTTTCTTTCCTCTGTGTTCAAGAAGGGCAGAAAGGCTGATACAGAGGTCAAGAAATACAAACACCACCACCAAAGTCCATCTCATCAGCGCTCCATCGAGCCTCTCCCAGAGCCCACTGCTTAGACACTGTATTCTTAACACTGTAAACACATTCTGGTCTGAAGTGGGCATTGGATTGAGTCACACGGGTTATTTACACACACACGGGCTGCTTGTGAGGGGGTGCAAGGCGAGACTACAGCAGAGCGATACTCACTCGGCGCGCCGGTATACATGATGGAGAACAGGTTGATTCCCATGGTGACGGCGTAGAAGACAGGCAAAGCTTTCAGCCCATTGGGGACCGGATCTTTCTATGGAGGGGAAATGCGAGAGAACAACTCAACACTCATCACTATAACAGCAGTAAGCACAGAAATGATCATGACAGATTTTACAGGGCTCCTTATCCTAGAGAGTGTGTTGGTACAGTCCAGGAATAACAAAGTAAGGCCATGATAAAAGGAGAAGAGACACTCTCTCGCATCCCCACAGAAAGAGAGTGCTTTCTCTCCAGCTTGAATGATCTTGCGGTGACGTCTCTCCCATTACCCTCATTGAACGCTTCTGTATGACTCATGGAAAGACAAAGCAGAGAAAGATATGATGCTCCCCGGACTTACCTTCTGCAAGATAAACACGCGCACAAAGTAGAAGAGAACGGCAGACATGAATCCAGAGAGGAGAGGGGAGAGGAACCAGGACGCCACTGGAATTAAAACCAAAAAACAAAATGTGAGGCATGACACAATAACAAACTGGCATACAAAATGGCATACAAACTCCTAGTAACTGATTAACAAATATGTCTGGCACACTTACCAATTCGGAGAAGCTCAAACCATTTGACTCCCTGTTGACCTTTGGCCACCAGTGAATAGCCGATGGTGGCTCCCACAATGCAGTGAGTTCCAGAAATAGGCAGTTTGAGAAAAGAAGCCAGCAACTGCCACACAGCAGAGCCTGAGGGAAAAACATCCGTCTAATATTAAAACCTCATTCCACTAAGTATTTGAGTTAATGGGATAATTAAAACCTAAATGCTACCCAGGCTAAAAACAGTTGATGTGACCCGCTAGCTGCTATTGACGGTGGGTCATGTTAGCACTTTTGGGTCAAGCTATCTCTTTACTTTTAGGGCTCAAAGGTGTAAATGTGAGAAGAGATCAGACTGGTCACTCACCAACCATGGCGCTGACCGAGCCAGCCATCAGAACAGCCTCGGTGCCATTGTACATGTTGACGTCAATGATCCCTTTGCGGATGGTCTCGCTGACCTTTGCTCCCAGCAGCACTGAGCCCAGGGTCTCAAACACCGTAGCGAGGACACAAGCGACCTTCAAGGTGACGACGCCCGAGCCCACGGCGGTGCCGAAAGAGTTGGCCACGTCGTTGGCTCCCACGGAAAAGGCCAGGATAAAGGCTATGATGAAGCCGACTATGAGCAGCCACATATAGTCGGTCAGTGGCATTTGGGCGGCCAGTACGGTGGTACTGACCAAAGCTGACGATGCCATTGTGTGCAATGTTTTTCTTTCGTTCAAGTTTTAAATTATGTTTTTACTTCACAATCTTAGAGGAACAAGTTCCAAAATCTAGTTAAGCCCTTATGTTAAGCAGCACACTAGAATTGCTTAAATAACTGAGGTACTAGTGTTTCTAAGTCTGATTTATTTTTCTTAAATGCCCCAAACCTACCTACCTTCACCCTCTGCTAAAACAGCAATTTAAAGCAATCCAGAAACCAACTAGAGAATCTGTACTGCCTGTGTTTAAACTGATGTATAACACTGAGGGAGAGGGTGGAGTGAGGGGGCTATTGCTATCCTCTGAATAGACTAGTTTTGCTACAATGTGTTTTAGTTTGGCCGATTAGGCAGACAGAACGGACATCCATTGTGCAACAGACAGGATGGGTGAATGGAAGCTCATTCCTGAAAAGGAGAGAAAGAGGAAAAAATAGGGAAGGTTCCCCCGCATTACGTAACAGCCAGTCTATGAGGAACAACCCGAGTGCCCTTACTAAGATCTAAACGTGAGATGACTAAACACCTGAAACATCTGATAAAATTTTGGGAACAGCATGCAGTATGAATATAATCTGGGAGATTAACTCCAAGACACGATAAAGGAACACTGGCAAAGCACATGTACAAATACTGTTTACAATATAAACGTCAATCTTAGGACACATTGGACGTACATTTTTATTTCTGATATTTAATACCAAGTTCCCATAGATTTATTTAAGTTTCTAACAAAAAAGAGAGTGCATTTCACTAACCATAACCTGCATATGTATGTGACAAATGAAGAATATTCACATGGCCAGGCGAGTTCATTTGGTAGCACAGCTTATTCAATGTACTTTACAGCAACAGAATAAAATAGCTTGAATAACAGAATAAAATGAACATGTTAGAGTGCTCAATGACAAACCTATATAACCAATACAAGCCAAATTCTTACAACAAACCCAAAAATTATATATAAAAGCTACAACACACACTGCATGTTTTCAACCTAACACTAACAAGTTTGCTGAAACAGCCTGAGGCAAAGCAGCTACTTAATTAGGATACTACTTACAAAAACTCTTGAGTTAAAAAAAAATGCTCTGACAACCAGGGACTTACCAACAAACAAGGGTTAAACATATTTAACTCACTTCCCTTAGCAACCACAATACATAATTATGATTTCAAAATTTGTTTAACTGTCAGTACACGTGAGGGGAAAAATGTCGCTCATGTAGAAAAGATACTGACAGATTTATCCTTAACAGATTTAATAAACTTAAACTTCTAATAAACACTGTCATCGGGTTTAATGAAAAAACAAACAAAACAACTACCCTGGCAGCCAACGTCCAAGTGCTTCTTCTAACACGGCTGGTCAGGTGTCAGTTCCCAAACTAAACCTAAAGGTTTGCAAGTGGCATCTAGTTTCGTGTAGGTTCCACCCCAACACTTCTCCAAACTCTGTAAATAATCTACAGCCACACTCACGCTTGCATAAAGAAGATAGTGAAAGCTAAATAAATGCTCAGATCTCTGCAAAGACTTGCATAAGAAATGTTGCAATAAACCACATTCAATTCTAAAAATTAAAGGAAGTAGTATAATTGTCTAGACAAGTCAATCCAAAACCAAGCAATGAACATATCCGTGTAGGCTCTCAAGTGGTCCACGACATGGAAGACTTGAGAGCTTGAATCGAAGGCAACTGGACTTATTTTAGCTGAGACGTTTCACCTCTCATCCACAAAGCTTTACTTCAGAACCGAAGGAGTGGTTCAGGTGAGATTTTCAAGAACCCGAAAGAAGTCCAGTTGCATTCGATTCAATGTTTGAAGACAATTTAACATGTATTGATTTATTGATTTTCATTTACAACAAATTCTTGTGTTGCAAGACACGGCAGGCATAGACAAAATGAAAAGAGAAATGTAACATCATATGTCATGTGCCGGGCTCATGCAGTGCGAAATGCAGTTTAGCCTGAAACTGGGATGATTTCTTATTGGCCTGGCCTGGGATCAGCCTCCTCCTAACAAACCCTGGTGAACCTTCACACCTCCTACACCTAACTCCCTGCTGTTAAATAACATCACTCACTTACAAATGGAAGGTATAGAATACGTGCAAATGCAAATTGTGCACTATGTGAGAAAACCTCAACTTCACTGGTTATTTGACCCGTGAAAAACACATGCATTTTGGACAAGAGCTATATTGCTTGATTTTCAGGTTTAACATACTTGCCCCCAGCTTCTACGGAATCCAGCTTCTAAGTATACCTTCTTGTTCCCCTTTATCTAATCAATTATCATCACGGCATGTACAAATAAAGTAAAGCATCAATTTCCTTCTTTATAAATTCCATGCATTAGTTTCTAAGATACAATTTTGAATTATTTGACAAAAAGCAGCCTACCATTTTTTGGAATAAGATTTTCATCATTTGTTTAATGTAATTTTTCCTCGTATTGTCCCTTTAACCTGTGTCATTCTAGCCTCAATTCATATGGCGTCTTCTATTCAGTTTCTCCAGTTCGCCACTGAGCTAATGCAACGTCAGAAGCTTCCACGACGAAGTGCCCGGCATTTGCCATCACAATCGCGACATTTCCACCACGGATAAAACACGCCAAGATTATTTAAGGTTTCAGCATGAATCTAACAGACCTTAATCGCTAAATAACTCGATAATCACTCAGTTTTATCCATGTATTTCTAATACTAAAACGGCGCTAAACCGGCAGGTTATTATCCGGTAACACGTGCCCCTCAACGAGGCAGCCTCCCAATCTCGACACTAACGCACTAGGCAGTATGTAAAAATGCACGCAATTTACATGTTAACATGCAATGTAGTGCGCTAGTATGCGGTTTGGAACACAGCCACTGATTCATTCGCACTCCTCTTAACGTTAGCCCGCTCATGCAAACTGAATGTCGGACAAATTCGTCAGAAAAACACTTTAAACGCACAATTGGACGAACCATAAGGAGAAAGCAGTACTTAACAGAATTATAAATGACCTAATTTGACACTTTTAAACAGACTAATTCGTAAATGACCGCAAAAAGTCTTCATTTAGCTACCGTTAGCTAGCTGGCGCCAACTGAGACCGCCCGAAATGTCCGTTTTTTTGTTAAGTAACTTAAACTAATGTAAATAGTGCGCCAAAAAAATGATCATTTAAAAAACAAAATATATTTTACTTACCACGGTTAAAAAAAACGTTGATTTGTTGTAAGGCTGGTGGAATTTCCACACGACAGCAGCCCGCCCGAAATAACGTCAGTCTTCCTCCTTCCCTAAACCGCTCAAAATGAGGTTCGCGCGGGACCGACTTCAAATTAAATGACTTTTTGCCCGGAGATGACTAAAAAAGGTTCTATACTGAAAAAATGTAATAACGAAATAAAAAACTAACGTCACTCACTGTTTTCTTTGACGACGAGAATTAAGATCAAAAATAAGGAGATAAGCTCTCAGCTGCTCTCTCGTGAGCTCTCATCTCGACGCGGCTCGTGAAGGCGGATGTCCTTTTTTCCTCCGGCTGACGTCAGAGAAGCTCCGCCCCGTTTCGCCCATATATGGAAGACGACGTTTGCGCTGCATTGTGCTGGTCTCAACTGGTTAGTGCTGCCCAACGTGTAATATGTCCCAATCACTCTTTCACAGTCAGTATTAAATACGTCTTTCAGTTTGTTTCCCATTTTTACACATGTAAATTAGCGCGACCAATGTAATAATATTGTAATAACAACCATACAATAATCAATAATAATATTAGAATCAAGCGTATTGCCAAGTACGTTCTCACAATTTGCTTTGGTGGTTGGGCCTAAAACAGTTGGGATAATAAGATTCTAAAGTCATACAAGATAATAAAAATAAATAGGATAGAGAAATTGGACTCTAATGTTCAACAACAACAAGAAAAAAACATTTAAAGAGAGTACAAGCCATAAAATATATCACAGAAACTGCATGAAGAGGTCACTGGATGAGAAAGGAAGTACAAGATGTGTGCAATGGATTGAAATTAATATATAAATGAATAATTGTATTGTTTCCCTTAAACACAATTATAATAGACTAATGGATTATGGATCAATTAATATACTGTAATTATGAAATTACCCAATTTAACTTTGGCTTCCTCAAAGTTCCAGCACTTTGTGCAATGTATTTTCCACCAAGGACACTAAAGCCATTGAGAAAAGATGTGGAAGTGCTGAGACATGAAGGTCGCCTCCTCCTGTCTTGTCTGTGGATGGAAGGCTGGAGACAGTGTTTACAGTTCGTCTCCTTCCTCCCACACTGGATTACAGCCATTTCAGGTGTGCTTCCAGCACAAATACACAAAAATGGCAAACTATGCCTTCCTTCTATGCCCAGTCCCAGATGGCATCTGACAACAGATTAAATAAAACCACCACAATCACGCAGAAGTGTAGAAGTTACATAAGTGAGATCATCTCTAGGGTCCGTATGTTCAAATAGTATGTATTAATGTACTAAAAGTCTTAATTTAAGGCGGACTGCAAGAGCTCCCCGTAACTTTATCTTCACGTGAGCCGCGTGTGTCTGCAGTTCTGAGCGCACAGAAAGTCCTCCTCTAGTGTTCTGCGATAAGAAACCGCCTGTGCCCCGACAGATTCTTCTGCATAGCGAGTACCTGGAAATAAAGGACTCATGGGGCAATATCACGAGTTTTTACCAATTATCTCATAAACATGCATGCACAGAAACATCGAAAGAACCAGCAAATTCTCCCTTATAGTTTAAAGAAATGCTAAAAAGGGGAAGTAAAGAAGCACGAGGTGTGGGCTGAAACACGGCGGCTCCCTCTCGCCCTCTTCAGGACAGAGTGAGAAGTGCCCTGTGCGCTTGTACATTCTTTTTAGACGTTCATTATTATTATTATTATTTCACCTCTACAAACAGACAACATAAATTATGTAAGTATTAGAGACAGCTAAAAGAAACAACAACTAATAATAAATAAAAACTACGTACCTAAGGGAAAACGCCAAGGAAAATGAAAGAAGTGGTTAAAGTTTTACCATAAAATATTAAAATCAGTCATTTCTCTTGCTTTAGTGCTTTTATAGCTCACCTAAGATATATGAGAAAGTATTCATATTTTTTTCTTTATGAGAATCTATATGTTTTCATTGAAACGTGAAGGTTAAATTTTTGTCTTAATAAATGAATAAATAATCATTGTATTTGTAAATTAAGAGTCATTCTATAGGTCTCAATATCCTGGTTCATAAAAAGCAACATCAACATCAAATAAAATACTGGAAAAAAGACATATCAAGTAAATGTCCCCTCTAAAATAATATAATTTTTGCCTCACAGGGTGCATGCAGTAGATTATTTTCAATAAGCCCTTTGTAGAGATTTTATGCCCATCTGTCTGAATGTACAGATGATAGAAATTGAAACATGAGATTAGATAGGAAATATTTTATAGGATTAATTAATTTATAAAACCACCACAGTTTTGCCCTGGTCTCTTGGCGTCCTAATACTGTTTCTGCTGCAGCTACAGCAGAAAGCAGACACTTTGACCATATTTTCCATATAACTCCACAGTCTGTCGGTTGAATTCTGTCTTAATTGCAAAAGCCTGTTGTTGACTTATTAATATCTAAATATCCCTGCACCACAGTGTGTGTGACCTCATTTCCTACTACAACCTGACTCAGCTGTTTTAAGCACTGTGTGCAGGTTATCTATTAATACACAGAATAAAGAACATTAGGCTCAGGACAGAGCCTTTTCCCATAAAGACCCACAGTTATGAAATAACCTTCTGGTCTGGTTTCGGGATGTTGAAAATAAAACCATAAGCAGGACTTTGAATGATAGAATTTCCACAGGTTCAGGGGCAGATCTGGGGTGTTATGACATTGTTGCTGTCAGAATTGATGACAGGTGATTTACACCCCTAGTAGCTACTAAACCTGGCCACCTGGATCAATTGAGAGCGTGGCAGCAAATATTGGGGGAGCCTTTTTAGTCATGGTCGATAGTCCAGCCGGGACCCCTTTTGTCCCCCTCCTTCGGATAAATGAATGGGCCCGTTTCTGACGTGAGCACCCCCTTGTGGCAAGAGAGTGAATAGCTATTGTAACGCTTGAGCATTAATAGCAACCCTTCTTATTTTCTTCTCCATCATGCTTTCTATTTTACTCCTTTCATTTTTTTCATATTAGCATCAATTCAACAACCAACGGCCTTATTCTTTTCCCTTTTAAAAAAAACCCATTTCTATTATTTTCAGCACATAACAAACACATAATTTCTTCAGGGAACTGTCCATCTAGTTATGGATAAAAGTGTCTTTTAAAAACTGTAAATATAAATGTTTAATCTAATTTCATCATTGTATTTGTAGTGGTAAAACTTGTGTTCTTGTCAATACCAAGAACTCAAATAATTGATTTCCTGAGAGAGTTGTTCTTGCTAACTCGCCTCCAAGTTGGAAACTCAGAAGAAGACAAGGACAGAGAACTTTGGATTGAGATGTAATATTTACTAGCTGTTGCATGTAAAGTACTGCCTCTTGGCATATCACCTTATTACCAGTCAACAATTACAATTAGATCATGTGACTTGTTCTCAAAGATTGACCTCATGGATTCTTAATACACAGGGCAAGAACAAAATCCAGGGTTAAGTTATCACCCTGAGTACTTCTGTTGGTGAGTAATGAAAATCACGTCAAGCTCGTATGGAGGAATATGGAAACACACAAGCAGGCTGCCCCTTGAGGGAGCTGTCAGTCTGTTCCATTCTATAATTGCCTCTAGGGTTCCTACACAGAGAATTCTGATTATAAATGTTGGCTATTGAATATCAGGAACTACCTTTGGACCCCTGAGCAAGGTCCTTAATCCAGGAAGACTGTCTCTGGAATTAGGAAATGAAAGTCCATATGTTCGTCATATTAATATATTATAAGTACATTTAAAATAGTACATTTAGAATAGAATAATATATTTACATTTATGAGATTTAGTCTGCAAAATTCTATAAATGTAATTACGCTATTTTATGTTTACAATAATTCATACAATAATATAAGAACATGTGTACAATTTTTTTAAATATATGTAGTACTGGTCAGTCTCACATTTCACCTTTTACCCTTTAAAGTTGCTCAAGTCCTTCAACAGCCGTTAAACGACGTAGAGCATTAATACTGATCCAAGATCAGTTTTTATGTATTTTGGCATAGTTCAGTGTGAGACGCCCGTTTACGTTGGCTGATCCTACATCAGCGTTAAACGTCCGCCAACTACAAAACTGCACGAGTCACCTAAGCATGCTGGTACTTTCTCGCGCATACTACGGCCAATAGGAATTTCCAACTGGCTAGGTTCCAAATCGCACACTAGCGTACCTAGTAGTGCGTTATCCATAAGCGGAGACACACTCTAACGTACTAGATAGTACGGCAGATTGCGGTTGGTGATGTAGCCAGCTTTGTGGGCGTGGCGACGTGACTGTGTGAGTTAGCTGTCCCTTACACGCGTGAGGACGACTAATCTAGGAGAGCGATTAAGTTTGTGAGGAGAATAATTTGACCATTTTAACCGCGCACTGGAGATACATCTGAAGTGTTTATGTGTTGGTCAGCATTTCCTTCCCTTAAGCACTTTTATGTTATTTTGTTTGTCTTGTTGTTTACTCGTTGTTGACGAGCTAGCTAACAGGCTAGTGCGCTAGCTAATGTCAAACTGTCGACGCGCCTCGTTTCAGTTCCCACACGTGCGGCGCGAATGCGCGAAGTGACGCGATAAGTCTTAAAATTTTATTATTAAATTTGATATTGCGCGGATCTTGGCGCTTAGGCTCGTTAGAGATGTGGACGGAGGTCGTGAGATTTGGGAATCGGTAGATTGTCGCGCAGATTAAATAAAAAAAACGGATTTCGTCACGGTTGGCGGTGACATTCGTAATAAAACATGTTTCCGTCTTTACAACGTCGGCCCGTGTGTGAATTCGGCATCCGCGCTGTCAGAATGCAAGGCTCCAACACCTGGAGACACTTCTCCGGGCAGGGAGCCGCTAATCCGGGCACCGTCTTCCAGTGGCTCGGCCGCCGCATGGGCCTGCTGATGCTGCGGAGCTGGGCGGCTGGAGGAGGAGGAGGAGGGCAGGCGGGATGTGGCAAGACCAAGACCCAAGGTTTGTTCTCCATCCTGGCCAACCACTGCAGCTTTGTGACGGGCCAGAGGCTGAGGCGAGCCTTCCAGATCGCCGAGCTCTACTCGAATTTGTACTCGGAGAGGAGCCGCCGGACGCTGGTGGGGAACATGTGGCGCCGGCTGCAGAGCAAACACGCCCCGTCCGGAAAGCTGGTGGCGGCGTTAGCCGGACTCTTCATGTGGGAGGAGGAGAAGATCAAGGACGATGAGATGAGAAGGTGGGATTTGAATTGAGTATGGTTTTAATAGATTCAAGACTCAAGAGAGTTTATTGCCCACCCAGCCATATACCGAGTACAGAGAGAAATAACGAGTAACGTTCGTTAAAATAACGAAAATAACGTTCTCTGGACCAGAGATGGTGTGGCGTCACAAAACAAGACATAAAGTGCACAGAAATGACAGTGCAATGCTATATGGCAATAAATGCTGTGCAAAACAGCTCTCAAATACAAATAAAACATAATTTAACTGTAGAAAAGACAGAAAGTGGATCTGCAGCGTTATAGCAGTCTTGTGAGGTTGTATAGGAACAGTGTAAAACAGAATAGTATATACAGTATAAAGTGGACTAAATTATTAAAATAGTTGGACTCGTTGATTAGTTTTCATGTCATTCAGCTGCCTACAACATTGCATAAACAAATGTGACTTTCACTCTTATATTCACATTTATCATATTAAGCAGATGTACTTATCCAGAGCGACTTCTATTTCCAAGTTGCAGAGATAGTTTCAGAGCAACTTGGGGTTAAGGGTTTTGTTCAAGGGCTCAGTGGTGGTAGTGCTGGAGGTCCTCTTGGACAAGAGACTAGCGTCTTAAACGGGAGTGGAATGATCTTAACATAACTCGTGACAAGACAGATGACAACTGATGATATCTTTATAAGAATGAGACAAAAAGAGAGGTTAATCTAATTTTTAAAAGATTTTTCTTGATCATTAATGGATATATGTTTCTCTGTCTATTACAACCAACTAATCAAATGATTGAAAGTGATGGCAGACAAATTGATTATGAGAATATTTTTAAGTTGCAGCCCTAGTCCTAGTGAGATCTTGAAGTTTGACCCCCTTGAACCCCTGACATACTGTGCTTACACCTGCGCAGGTGTGCATGGGAGCTGCAGGCCCTGGACTCGGCAAAGATGCAGATCACTGCCACATCTTCGTCCCGAGCGACCGGAACAGCAACTGGAAATGCGGAGACGGGCTGGGAGGTGGTCATGGAGAGGAAGGCTTTCAAAGTCTGGAGGAGACCCATTGAAAAGAGCCACATGTTTGAGTACAGAGGTTAGATTGTGGGATTCGGGTCTGAGCTGAATGTCACGGTGCAAACCTGTGCAGCGGGGCAAGACGGCTTGGCCGCACTTTTTAGAGTTTGCAAAAAAGGCTGTGTGATTTTTTTTTTTTGTCTTATTTACTTTTATGAGCTTATGATAAGCAACTGAAACAATACATTTCAGGTGAGTCAAAAAAGAGACCTCTGTACCTTTGCCTGTAACTTTGTGAAATGCTGCCCAATTTTCTAAATTCTTTCACTGTTGCATTCAGGATTAAATTTGCACCAGAGTGGTTGCAACACACATTGTAGATGCAATATCTTGTAAATCTAAGAATAAAAAGGATGTATCCAGTATAATAATAATAATAATTTGTTGCAAATTTAATTCTGAAAGAATTTTAAATATCGGCCAACGTTTCTCGAGGTAAATGGCAAATGTACTGAGTTCTTTTTTTTGTCTCAGAGTGTATGTGCAGATATAACAAGGACTTCTTTTGTGCTTGGTGTGTAAGGTAACAAAAATGACTTTGTACCCTTATCACCACTGTCACCTTTGTGGCCTTGATCAAGGCACTAAATGCCAGTTTGCTGTAGGGACACTAAAGGCTGGTTTACATGACACAACTCTGATTTTGTCCTGGTTTTACCCCTGACTAGTTCTAGAGGCAGATATACAGCAGAAAAAGGCGTAGTGTAGAAGGGACGTGACTCTCGAGTTGTAGCTTATCACATGTCTGGATTTAACCCAACCAATCAAGACTTAGTCTGTTGTGCAAAGTCCCCAGTCATGTAGTTTAAACCCCCAAATACCAAATCAGAACTGAAATCTCTCCAGACCGGATGGTAAAACAGCAAAGTCATGAAGTGCTAACACCTCTTTTCCACCTGTGTGGTGTTGGTGCCAAATCTCACTGGTCAGCATTTCTACAGTTTGCAAAGGTGATCTCAAGTAAGCAGAAATTTGAGTCACTAGAGTCATAATTAAAGATGGCAGATAGCACATGTGTTTATTTGCAAGTTATGATGATGTCATAGGATGGTAAATGAACATATTTAACAACGAATAGCAGCAAACAACCTTTGTGAATTGGTCTGGATTGGGGGATATGGTCAAAAATATTATAAAATATCAAATTGATTGATCTCAGTATTTATGACTATCCAGAATTTCAGATTATTGTTGCAGTTTTTTCCTGACCATTTGGTGGAAAAGGCAGAAGCTGTGCATTCAGCAACATTTATCATTGTGCTGCTGCCAAATTGTTACTGAACTTCTCTGGCTTTCATTTTACATTTGCAGTGTATGGGTCGTACACCGATGTCACCCCCAGGCAGTTCTTTAACGTGCAGGTACTGAGATTGTTTTCTCCATTTACCAGTTTAACTTTTTGTCGATTTTTGACTAAGGTAAAACCACTCTTGTTTTTGTTGTGTGTGTGTGAGAGAGGGATTTTAGCATGAAGTGAATGTGAGTTAAATTTAGCACCTCACACCGTGTCTCTTTGGTCTAGTTGGACACTGAATACAGGAAGAAGTGGGACTCGTTGGTGATCAAACTGGAGGTGGTGGACCGAGATTTCAGCACAGGCTCCGAGGTGGTTCACTGGGCCACACATTTCCCTGTAAGTCGTGACTCAGCTCTTTACCTGCACGCTGACATCAGAATGTAATTCACATGGGAAATGAAATGTTTGTTTCACCGTTTTGAGGAGATTCGTAGACACAACTGAATTCTAAGTAACCTAATTGGATTTCTATTAGCCCAAAAATAACGTAAGCCTACTTTTCACACTTAATCCACTCCTGAGTTGTTGGGGATTAGATGAGGCTAAGCTTGGTCTCTAAAGCAAAAACTGGTGTGAGTTAAAGTAGACCAGTCTTGGCTGAGCAATGTGACGGATGACAGAATTCAAATGTCTATCGTTTGGTGGTGTGGCAAATTCACTGTTTACAGCAATTTGTGTTGATGGTTTAGATGACAAGACTGTAGCTTAAACTGTCATAAAAATAAAAATTGGTAAAGTAGTAAAGAATTAGTGTAAATGTAACCTAGCTCCTGGTGTTACATTAAGCCCAAAGTAGAATAAGAACGTTGACGTTGTGTTGTGCTGTGCTGTGCAGTACCCCATGTACTCCAGGGACTATGTGTACGTGCGCCGTTACAATGTCGATGTGGAGAGCAACCTGATGATCCTGGTGTCCAGGTAAGCACACCCAACGTGCCTCGGGACTTCTTGCAGCGTTGAGCCCTTTTCACAAAGCAGCTGCAGTGATGTGTAATCTCTTTGTGGCAGAGCTGTGCAGCATCCCAGCGTCCCTGAGATGCAGGAGTTTGTTCGAGTTCATTCGTACTGCTCCAGGATGGTCATCCGGCCCCACAAGAGCTTTGATGAGGTGAGAGCGGAAGGAGGAGAATAAACATCTCACGGGTGGTTGGTAGCAGTGTCATTCCATGTGTTTGCCGTCACAAAGACTCCTCCTTCTCCTTCATGTTTATAGTGACTATTACGGATGTGATTAAAGAAAAATCTCATATACTGATGTCATTTCACATGCTGATAATGATATATATCACAATATAGTACATTTTGAGTCAAGTCAGTGAAACTTTAACAAGCAAAATTTTGTGTCTGTGCGCGCTAAGGCATGCGTCGTGTGTAGAGAGAGAGAGTTGGACATGCCTGACAGAAGCGCTACCTTTCTGACGTCATAAAATAACGGCTGAGAATGTCGAGCAAATCTAAGCATCGACTCAATGCCGATATGCTTCTGATATCATAGTGCATCCCTAATATCCAGAGATGAGTACCGAAACACTATTAAAAGTAGGGGTGGGAATTGAAAACCGGTTTAGAGTCAGAACCGGTTCCAATTGATCAGTCCCATCAGAATTGTTCACCTCCAACGTTCTGGATTCTTCTGAACGATTATCTCATTTCCCAGCACCACGTTTTCCACTTTTCCCTAAGGTTTGCATTGTGATGCATTACGTCACACTCTCTGCGACTAGATCTATGACCACGGGGAATCATGACGCATAAATGATATTTTTCACGATGTAAACACACGCTGCGTTTGTTAGCGCTCACGACTCTCACAGGGAAGTCCAACATTCACTAAAACCTTCTAATTCAGTTAAATCTTTCTGTTTATTACAGAAAAAACTTATAAAACTTTAGCTGATAAATAACAACCAGCGTTTACTCACAGTACAGCAATTTACTTGATATTTATTTATTCCTGACGCATGTCCACAGAGCTATTGTGCCGCGGCTCTCATGTGGAACGCCCTCATGGCAAAAATGTACTTCTCTCCCAGAAATGAGTCAAAAATCAGTTATAGGCCAAAATGAGTCCAAATGCTCAAAAATTGCCAAAACTTAAGAGAACTGATAAGGAATTGGGTTGATAGGCAGAATTGACAATGCCATTGATATTGATAAAGTCATATTAATTCCCACCCCTAATTAAAGGGGCTCTCCGGCTACATGATTATTGATTTGCACCCGCAATTTGGAAAATCTCATCTTTCAGATTTTATCTGACCATAGCCAGTGCTGATGCTGCTCATTGACACAAGTGCAACAAGTCTTATGACGGTGTAAACACAAGAAATCTGTCCAAACATTTATCCATCCATCCATCCATCACAATCAGACAGAGAACTGCTGAGTTTTAGGTTGCTCAGCTCATTCTTCCCCTGTCGTGACCTCAGCTATGTTATGTGAGCCAGCAGCCTGGAGCACACACACCAATATCTACATTATCACTTATCTAAAACACCAACGTGGGATAATAATAAAGGTAACTGTTAGCCAGTCATCTGGTACGGGTGCTTGCGTTCCTAAACTCAATCCAGCATGGTCCAGAACATCACTGTTCCAGTTTTAGGTCTTAGCAATTTGGTGACTGCAGTTAAAGCATTGTTAGTTCTGTTCTTAATTTGTATCTTTTTTTACCCAAAAAGTGCTGATACCCGCTGATAACCGTTCCCGCTCATAGTTACATGTCCGGGGGAAGTAGTTGTGTATCGGTTCGATGGTTCTGGACGCTGATCTTGACCCTGATGTTCCTCCAGAACGGTTTTGACTACCTGCTGACCTACAGCGACGACCCCCAGACGGCGTTTCCGCGCTACTGCCTGAGCTGGATGGTGTCCAGTGGTGAGTTCCTATTTTTGGCTTCCTCTCTCTCTCTGCTGTCTTTGCATTTGTTGTTTTGTTTGTAACTGGAATAAAGGCCCAGTGTCTCTCAGACGTGAAGCCTCTTTCAGCAGAGCACGGCTGTGTGATAAAGACTTGCTTTTCATCAGCTTTGCATATTTGACCGAGGTGCCTGTTACCGAGCGCTCTCGTGTATGCACTACAGTTACGGGTGTTCAATGTGGGTGAATTTTGCTGCCTAAAATTAGTTCTCCATCACCTCTTGCTGACTTGGAAAGGTTGATTCATACACTGTCCTGATGTTATGCATAAAACCAGAACAAAAACGTTTTTATGCATTAATCTACAACCCCGGTTACTTCCTGAGATGCATACTACCGCAAAGAAAAGTATGATAAGAGAGCATTACCTACCATACTATTAAATGTGGTAGTACACGGCTTGGGACACCATACACTTTAAGACAAAAATCGCGGGCTGTAAAAATCACAATCACCTGGCACAAGCGCTACCTTTCCTGCTTAGGAAATGCACCTTTCCTGCTTACCTTTCCTTAACTTGGTCACGAGCACCTCAGTGGTACTTTTACCGGTCCATAAAATAAAAACCAAAGAGCTTAATATGAAAAGATGGAAGTGTTTTTTGAATTATTTAATATATATCATCACATCACATAGCCCCAATCCCTTTAATTGATATTGAAAAGCAGCATGATTGATTGATTTATTGCTATTTTTCTGTTTTTATCTCACTCTGTCTCAGGCATGCCCGATTTCTTAGAGAAGCTGCACACTGCCGCTCTGAGGGCCAGAAACATGGAGGTGAAGATCCAAGACTATGTGAGCATCAGTAAACCGGCCGCAGCCGCAGCGCCGGAGCGCCACGAGGAGGGTTCACGCCCAGCTGGATCGGGACACATCTACGCTTGAAAATGGGAGGGTCACGGTTCTCTACGGAGGTTTGCTAAAAACGAGACACCTGCACGCGCGCCAAACCTTACCGGCCAGCACGACGGGTCAGACAGAGTTAAAACCCGTCACCTTCGGATCGGCGCTGTGCTGAGCGGCTCGCGAAGAGTGAGGACGAAACGGCTGAAACGCTCCTGCCACATCTGCTTGTCTGTTTGTTTTCTGGAATTGTTACATGTTTTGCGAACGTTATCCAACATGGATTTCAGTAGTGAATAGTGTGATGTAGTTTGGTTTAACGGTGTCAAAACACGTCAGTAACGGCCACACACTCTTAAACAAATTAGAGGTGTGTGTTCACCTCAGACATTAAGGGCTAGTGTGTGTTTTGTATCCAACTCACCTCTCTAATCTCTGAACTGTGCATCTTTGCCTTCAGGAACAAAAAAAAACAAAAACAAATCTGTGGTCTTCATGTTTGAGATTGAGTGTGTGTGTGTGTTTACAAGCCAAGCAGCCTTCCCCAGCCTGAGTAGCTCTTCCCCAACAGAGCTAAAGTACCAGTTGAAGACGTTGAGGTTAGTAGTTTTGGGACACCTCCCAGCTTTAGGCCGATGACGCCGTTCTGGAGGAGTTTTGTTAATGTCGCAGTCTTCCATAATTGTATTTAGTGTTTCCCTGCATTTCACGATTCTGTAACCCAGCTTCACAAGGTTGAAAAGGGACTAGTTAATGAAGACGTCTGATATGAAATATAAAGATTTGAGAGTTATGTCTTTTGGTGGAAAAACTGATTTCCAGTCAGATTCAGTCGTCGATCTTGTATGATGGCTCTGAAATGCAGCAACTTTACATTCTAAAGGTCCTAGAATGAGCAGCTTGTTTTGGTGAAGCATATTTCTCAAGCGCTGTGATGTTGAGACACAAGTTCATACTAAACAAGCCATGATGTGGACGGAGAGTAGTAAAAGAGCGTTTTAGCATGAGTGTAATTTAGTCATTATTCTAGGTATCGATGCTTCTGTGATCCACTTTAAATGGTGAGATTGACTGTTTTCACATTTCAAACTGTTCGGAAATCCTTCAGTTGATTTCCAGTTTTCATGTGTATAAATTCTGGGTGTTTCAGTTGCTTGTGTAATGAAAGCTCCGGCCAGTTCTGTTTGCAGTCTCACTTGCACTTAAATTTTTTTTGTGTCCTTTGCATATATGTGCATTAGCCGACGTCTCAACTCCCTTCTGACGTCACAAAACGTTAAATTTCTGCTCTACATTGATGTTAGTTACCACCGCGTTGCTTAATGTCCAGGAATGTGAGGAAAGCCAGTGTGAGTTTCACAATGTTCCCATGTTTAAATTTAGCACATGGTCAAGTGGGTGGGACAGGTGACCACTTCCTCTGTCTTGTTAATGGATGACCGCTTGTTTCCCCTCCTGATGTCTTCTTTCTTTTTTGTCCTTCCAGTTTTGATTATTTCTCTTATTACTTTCAGGATGTAGAGAGCTGGATACTGTTGGATTTTCTTTGAGTGTATCAGCCATCGTTGTTTGCTTGACTTTTCTTTTGTTCGTTTTTTTGACGAAGAGCAAAAAAAAAAAAAAAAACAGCCAATTTTTTTTGTTTGTGTTTGCTAGTTTTATTCATCAGCTCTTTGATATATTTTTGTTTTGTAGACTTTTCCAGACTTGTTTTAAAGCCAAGACGTTGGCAGTACGAACGTGTGCTGTAGTTTGCAGCATGGTATGAATTTGTATTTGTGTTTTTCCTGTAAATTGAACATATAAATCATCTTTGTGCAGGAATAGCACACACTACTGATGCTAGTAGTCCAGTCACAGCGCTTTCTGACCTCAACTAGTATGGGATTGCCATTGTACCGCATCCTGCTGGTTCTCCAGTGTAAATGGAGGTCCGTCTGACTACTTTGTAGTAAATGCCTGTGTGTATGTGTGTTTGTTTAAAATGCTCAGCCCGTGAATGTAACCTGACTGGTGCGTGAGTTTTCATCATTGCGCTTATAAAGCATCAATGATGACTGATAAAATAACACCTAAATTGCTTTTCTGTTTTTCATATCGATTGTAACAATTTCACAAGTCAGTGACAATAAAGCATTCAAATTCCTGTTTGTTATGCCTGTTTTTTATTTTCTAAACTTTTTTCACTGGCCACAACACTCTGTTAGGTTCAGCCTGTTATCATTTACTCATTATTTTTTAGTGCTGGGAATCCATTAAAACGTCAAGGTGTTAATTGCAGTTATTAAAGCTATTTAAAATGCTGTTGTTACCTATATAAAATTAATACACAGTATTTGAATAATTGTCGATTGTCAAAGATCTTATATCATCTTATTCCATGGGTTAAGACAAATTTTTTAGACCTATTTCTATTTCTATATCTATTTCTGCCATATTTGATTTTTCGCTAATTTGCATAAAATGAAAACCCATCTTTTTCGAACTAGCCCCTGGATTTTTGTCCAATCTGCATGCAACTGGTATCATTTGAATCCCAGGACACTCTTCTTTAATTATTATCGAGCACATTTTTAATTTAGGCCTTCATTTTTCTGTAATATGCAAATAAATGTGGTCGGCTTGGCATAGGACTGCAACACCACACACCCAGTGTCATAGAAATCCGGCTCTAGGTGGGCTACAGCTTTGAAATTTGGCAGATAGGTCCGGGACCCCACCCCTACTCAGGCAAAAAAAAAAAATTATGGATTATTTTGGATTTTTATCCGATCTGCATGCAACTGGTATCATTTGAGCAAGACACTTTCGTCTTTAATTATTACTCGACACTGATAAAAGCTGCCCCGTAATCACTGCTTGCAGTTATATTATATATTATATTATATATTATATTATATTATATTATATTATATTCCTGTATATTACTCATATATTATATTATATTATATTATATTATTACATAAGTAATAGGAAGGGTAAACCCATGTAACCACTTACATCATCACAAAGAAGGATTTTCTATCGTGGGAGAATCTGCGCCTTGGAGCTTTATAAAATACGTTTGGGGTTTTTACATTAACGTTGCATATCAGTTAGTTAGTTAGTTAGTTTAAATTAACAATACAAAGTAGTTCATTGTTCTTTTAAATGAAGTGTTAATTAGTAATAAATTAGTATATGGGCGGTTTGGCTAGCGTTTAAAGCAGTAGAAAGGTCACCGTAACTTTAGAAACCTCTCAGAAGAAAGCTGGAGAGAATAGTGTTAGCCTGGCAGAAATGTGGATATAAAATGCCACTTATAACCTCAGTTACACGTTAATTTGTTTGTTTTTGCAGAATATATCGCTAATTAAATGTGTTGACAATAATTATTGTGATTATTGTGATAGTGCACTGGAAATAACCTGGAGCCCGTCGTCTCAAATCTCTCCTGTATGTCGCAGTATAGCAAGTGACAACAAATTCGACTTTTGACTTCATTCCATATACTCGTATGTATAAATGTAATTCACCTCGGCTGTGTATCATGGTTTTTTTCAAATATATTCATTAAATGTAATTAAATAATAAAAATACAGTAATAATATTATGATGTTTGTAACGTCTAATATATGTTTTCTCTTATATTTTCTAATATATTACTTGGGTAATACAGTATAATGGTATTCAAAGGGTGTTATTTTATCTAGAAGGCTCTAATAATGTTAAAACCGGTATTTGAATTTAGTAAACAGGTTTCTATGTTCTAACTCGAAAATATTGAGTTTATAAATGAAAATCTACCTCACAGAAAATGCATAAAGTCTGGAACTGATTAACGCGCGATACTTGAGGCGACTGTATTAACTGTTTAACTATTTAAGATATTTTATTTTTCAACATTAATTGGTGTATAAGTCTAACCTTAACCATATATAAGTTGTATTTTTTATGTGCTGTTTTTAGAAAAATGAATTAGTTTAAACTTGAAATAATGTTTTTTTAGGACTTAAATTTGAATCAAACAAACTTGAGTTCCAGACAATAATTTATGTACATTTTGTTTTTAAAAATTAAAAAGCTAGTACCTACCCCATCTGGACATGTACTTAAAGAATATCTGTAATTCTAGTATATATGACGCACTAACTGGCTTTAGTGGGTTCTAGATATTTTAAACTTGTTCACTAAAAAAGCCTCAAATTAGAACCTTCACAAATTAATCAAAACAACAGAGACCTGAATGATCTGCTGTTTGCCTTTAATAACTCTCAGCTGGGTCAAATTTCATCACTGCTGTAGATTTCTGAAATTAAGATAAGACATTTTATAGAATATTTAGATTTTTTATTTGAACCCATAGATGCTGGAGGTAGGTTCAAAACCCATGACTTTGGTCCAGAGTCGTCATTCGCTTCTAGTCAAAGTCAAAAGTCAAGTAGCTTTGTGTCATCTCTGCCTCCATACTGGCACAGATACATAGAGAGCGAGGCGACGTGGCGGCTGAATTAAGCAGTGCAGTAGGGAAAAAAAGGTAACAAAAAGCTCAATTGAGCACATGGAATGACAATAATAAATAAAGTACAAAAATATACATTTAAGCTAGACATGGAATATTAAATGTAACTTTAAACTAGAATTTGAATTAGAAATAGAGGTAGACTAGACCACCACTACCAGCAAAAATCAGGCATCAGTCAGAGAAACGTCTGGTGGAAGTTTAGGCCAAGCATATGGTAATTATTGTTATTAAAAAAATGTTTCCAGTTTAGCCAAGTCAAAGTAGACGTTGTCATTACAGTTATATACAAGCGTACAGAGAGCCGAGATGACACGGCTCCAGTTTTTACAGCGTACAAAGAACAAATAAGCATATATAAATACATTATACAAATATAAACTAGTGGACCTGGAATTGTCTCCTTTTTTGCATTTAATGTGCATAAGATCTGCAAGTTTAATATGAAAATTCTAAACAGACATTCTATTAAATAATATCCATATCTTATTAAAGTCTAAGCTTTGATAATGTATTGCAGCATATCGTGCAACCAGTCAAATGGAGAAAAACTGCAAATACAATCATACTTTTGTGCATAAAATTTACACAAGATCAGCAGCAGCTTAACATGTATACGGTGTGTCAGTCTATCAACATAAACCTTATTCCTGGAGACAGTTTAACATGCATCGCCAAAACTGGTGATGTGTAAAGTGCAGAGGTGCAGTAGAGTCAGTTTACAGTCCTGACTGTTTCATCTTGTGTTGGTCGGCTCTTGCAGTTGTGCCCAGATTTGCCATTGTTTACCCGCCGAGTGAGACGTGATTTTAGGGCGAGATTTACAGCCAGGCTATTGTTTGTGTCCAGGGTTTGTGTGTCAGACAACTAGGTCGTATCTGTCAGTTAGACGAATGTAAGGGGAAGGGAGAGTTGCAATGGATCTTTCCTTTGACAGTGTTGTCAGTGTTTATTAAACCGCTGTCGTTTAGGGCTGTTTCATTCACCCACGCAAAGTCTGCTGCTGGATTAGAATGGTACCTTGTGCTTTTTGGTGCACTGGAGTCTTTTGGAAATTAAACTTGTTTCCAGGAAGCTTATAGATGACTCGTTGTGACATTAAAAAAAAAACTTCTCAATCAGGTGGCTTGTGGTAATCTTAGTTTTGTTATCTGAAGGACACAACTTTTTGGTGCCATGTTTTCCCAACAACTTCAGACCATGAGTCAAGGAGTTCTGTAACATAATCCATAATTCCATTCATTTAATTCCACATTCAGAATTAAATTGGCAACAAAGCGGATTATTATATCAACCTGGATTAAAGCATGATTGAGGATTCCTACCTGTGACTTTGTACCTGTGTCCGTGCAAAATCAGGCATTTTGATTATTCTTTGTAACTTGCAAAAATCTGATGGTTAAATGGAATTTGGTCACAAAATGGCATTGTTCAAAATCATAAATAAGAGAATATTCTTGCTTGTGAGTGTCATTTCACAAAATCTTATAGCTAGACTTTAAATTTGCTAATTTCATTCTGGTTCTAATTATAATTCTGCAACAATAGAGTGCTACCATTCAGCTCAGCGGCTTATTTTAAACCCGATAGCCTGCCTAACCCGATGGCAAAATATTTGAAATACTAGTATATTACTACGGTATATTAAATATGTTGTCACATTTAAAGAAAAAAAAATTATATGGTGAAATAATAATGTATATATACAACTCTTGGAAAAAAATGAGAACCACTTTCACTTTGTTTCTGATTCATTGATTTACAATTTAAATGGCTGTGTTGTCTGTGTCAAATATACAAGTCAATGTTCTTTACCATACTTATTTAAAAATTCCAAACATTTTTGAAGTAAATTATCTTATTACCTTATGGAGTAAATGATCTTAATATCTAACCTGGAAGTTGCAAACTACACATATTATTATTTTACAATTATATCATTAAAGGAATATGGTCCACAGTGTCCTCATGTGCCGAGCTCTATTTCCTCTAATCAGCAAATTGAACCAGGTGTTTAGGTGTTAAAATAGAATATAACACATGGAATAGCTGCTATAAAAACAGAATTACAGTGATATATATAAATATGGACTGTTTTCTTATTTTTTAACAGAACCGCAACTGCAATAGCTCATAAAAGAGCCATATATATTACATTTTTACCTCACAACCACATATTGAAATGTAAGTAGACAAGAAAAAAGTGATGAATATACTATTTTTCGAAGACTGTACATATATATATATATATGTATCAATATCAAATTACAGGAAAATATTGATCAATCTCAGTGCTGTTATTTTTAATACAGCCTCCTATAACTTATGATATTGTGTTTTTATGGCGTAATATGAAGCGTGTGTGTTATGTGGTGTTATATGAAGGATGGATCACCTGTGTGCTGTTATTTGGGAATATCATTTTCCTGCCCGTCTGTAGTGCTGCTGCAGTGGCATATTGAGTAAATTAGGCGGCTTTTATGCAGATAACAGGCGTCTGTTCACAGCAATAAAAAGCCCGCGACAAATGCTTTAGCGCGGGTGGCTTTTAGTTCATATCAGGACGGTAAAACCATCAATCATTATCTGGAACACACCATTGATTGGCTGCCGAACTGCTGTATTCAGATGTGTCTCTTAGATTGGGGGAATCAGAGTTTGACCACGGACACTTACAGGCTTGAGGGCAAGAAAATATCCTCATTTCACTGGACATGGAGTCTTAGGTGTGAGAAAACGCTTTCTGTATCTTAAATAAGGGTTTAGAGGCGGGAATATAGAGGCTATATTTTAAAAAATTATTTAGGAAAAAAGGACAGATTGGTACAGGAGGTTTAATTGTGAGAGGTGTGAATAAGTTGTATATGTAAAATTATAATGATTCCACATGACGGTGTGCTTTTATTTGTTTTTGGTGGACTTTTTGGTACATCTCATTTTATTTTTAATCCCCACACTTCTCACCGCGCTCAATTGTCACAAGATATTTTACGTGCAGGTTCTGTGTGGTTAGAGTGATTATTGCTTGACTTGCTGAGTAGATTCGGGGAAAACTGAAATATATCACTGAGGCGGATTACTCAGAGACGCTGGAGCCGAGACGACGAGCTCCACGGTGACCTCAGATGGTTAAACGGGGAGAAGCGATCGTACGATTTACCATGTGAACTCCAACACTCATTTCATTTTTCACTGTTTTCAAGCCATGAACATGACTTTATTATTTCAGCGTTGGCTTGGTGGCAATGGTGGACTAAAAACTGGGTGTGGTGTTTTATTTTACAGGGCGGAGCAGAGGTTCAACAAGCTGGCAGAACCTGTACATTTTATCATGCATTGATAAAAATTTTTTTAAAAGCTTATTTTGATAAACATCATTAAATGTATGGAACACTTCACACAAACAATGGACTTCCTTAGAAAAATGACTCCATGTTGGATGGCTTAATCTCTGAATTTCAGTCAGAGTCAGGGCTGCAGCGGCATTTCAATCTTCACAATCTTGGCTCTGCTGAACTTTAAAATTGATAAATATATGAATGACCTGTTTAGTTACTAACATGCTAATGAATGAGGTTTGAAAAAGGATGAGAATGGCACACAGAAGAAGGCGAGATTCTACAGTTCTGTCTGAAGAAATTTACCAGAGAGAGAGAGAATATGCACACAAGTCTCCAAAGTGCTTGGCGCACAACCATGAGAACAAGAGAAGGAACTGCATGGTTAGATCAAGCACAATGGCGTCCTGGGCAGAGACACGAGGCCGGCACAGAGCGTCTTTTCCTCCTGGAGAGAACGTCGTGTCGTACCAGTGGTTCCATGTTGTTCACTTTCACCAATCCAGAGAACTAATACCAAGACATCCATGAACCTAAAGAGGATCGTTCAGGGTTTTCAGATGGATTCTCTCTCATCGGAAGCTGAACAACTTTGCTTTCAGGAAAACAGCGAAATTTCTCCCTAAATTTCACATTCGATTTCGCTCTAAAATTCACTCTTGACTCAAGTCTTCCACAGCATCAGAGACTTCTGGTTGTTGGTCTTGACCGATGACGGACTAGAGTCTGTCTACAGGCTGGCAGAAGATATGGGCAAGTGTTAGTGAAAACCAGTCCCACTAAGGACATCTGCAAAGGAAAAAAAAGATTAGTCATAGGTCGTACTCTCCCTGCGGCCGAGATACACGGCGCCCGCCCTTTCTGCGCCAAAACTGCGACAAAACCCCACCCCCATCCGAAAATCTCACACCTCCAGTCTCCAAAAACCATAAACCCTAGCCACCGTCAGCTTATACGTTTATGAAATTTTCTGTAAAATTTTTCAAGTTGAAATAAAAAGATGGAGCTTGGCTGTAGAACATGGTTTTAAGCTAATCTTTACTAAATAGATTAAGTCTACTTCTTTACCTCCTAAGCGTCGATGGAAATTGGGGTTTGCTAAGCGATAATTGGTTTCGTTAAACAACATCACAAGCTAGTTCACTAAAAGAGCCCCTTAATGTCTGCTTTGAAACGCAGCTGTCCCAGCACTCAAGGACAAAATATGGACTAGAAATGACCGATCCGGTGCCAGCATAAAGGTCAAATAAGTTCATTGGGCATCAATTTTGTCCATCTTTTTGGGTTTGCGTCTTAATTAAGGTTCCCCTAGCAGCAGGACAGATCATTGTTGTACAACAAGTGCCTATTGAACACCAGGCCCAGACTCCCAACAAACTATCCATCTGGGAAGGCTATCTGGTATTCCCGTGCTGCAATTCCCGGGAGATGTTTTAGGCAGAACGCCGCAGATTGACCCGCTAATTGACTCAAAAGGTCTGGCAAACTGGAGCACTTAGCAAAATGAGAAAAGGAAGAAGACCTTCAAGATGGAGATGATGGTTTGAGATGTGGGAGAATCAACAGAAAAGAGGATGTGATGGAAGAAGAAATGCGGATGGAGATGGAATAGCGTTTTAGTGCGGTTTGAGGATGGAGTTTGAACGCAGAATCTTGATGATGGCGAAATATCCTTTAACCTGAACCTGATCTTACCCACCAAAAATCTGTGACGATTCTTGTTTTTTTACGGCTCTTGAGTTGTTTTTGCTGAACCCATCAGTTGACCTGCAAGGTTCTTTCATTGCTCGTCTGTGACCCATCCAAAAGTCGATGGCGTTCTGTGGAAAAAGCGAACAAACCAAACACCAGTTAGACGTAAGTCATTACCAGCAATCTAATTTTTATATTATAGTCAGCTTTCTCACCAAATATCGTCCAACAGGTTCCAGAATGCCTCCCGTCACTCTTTGGTCCTTTTTCGGGTTTCGAAGTGTGAGGCGAAAACCAGGTACGGTTCTTTCTTCAGGGTGTCGACTGGAGCCTTGCGACCCAGAATGAAGCAGTCGACTCTCCTCCAACACCTCCCGACCGCCTGGCCTCTACCGTTGCGAGGGGGCCGCTCCTCCCTCTTCTGGGATAGGTGGCTTTTTTTGCTGTGAGGGCAGTAGGGGGGGGGGGGGTAAAAAAGGGGTTCCGCATTTCATAAATATTAATACAGAGTCCTCCTTCTTCAAAGGGGTGGGGGAGGTCGGGGTGGGGGCCGGTTCTTTAATTTTGTTAGAGGGGGAAGTGCTTTATTCACTTAATGGCTTTTATTAGTGCCCGGACTTCAACTCTTTCATTAGCTAAAGTGCCGCTATAATTTACAGGAGAAAGTGCACGAGCAGGGGGAGGGGCGGAGCCACAGGAGTGCTGCATTTGCTATCTGATGGAGTGTAGCTCACCTCCCATACACACACACACACACACATATATATATATAGACACGCACACTCCACACGTCCATACGTCCACCGTCTTTGGGCTTCCATTTCATTTCGGATGAACCCAATAACCCCGCCGGATGAATGGGACGCTTTTATAAAATGTTGTGCTGAGCTTTTTGCTTTGCGGAGGTTGCAGCATCCGGGTCTGGGAAAAAGAAGTGTTTTAACGTCCAAACTATTGTTTCTAAACCCAGTTGTTAGAGCTGATTATTTGTGAACGGAAAAGACTCTTCCAGCTATGTTTGGAACTCATTTTTTTAAATGTTTTCACAGGAAAATGAGACACTACAGTATTGTAATTAAGTGAGTGATTATTTGTCTTTGTGAACACACCACACCACAGTGCAACACAACCAAATGTGATCTTTGCATTTGACCCATCCATGAAGGAGCAGTGGACAGCTGACACGGGCAGCACCCGGGGATCAGTGCTTGGGGACAGTACCTTGCTCATGAGTACCTCAGTGGCAACATTACCGGTCTGGGATTCAAACCGGTGACCTTCTGATCACGGGGCGAACACCCTAACCGTTACACCTCCAACTGCCCCGTAACGTATACCAACGTATATGTAAACACTGTTCCTCAAGACTACATTAAAAACGCAAGAAAGACACTAGAAAGAAAATAAGAAGAAACAATGAGGGTCGGCTCCTCGAGGGCAGATGGTAGTGTAATGGTTAGGGAGTTCACCCCGTCGTCGGAAGGTGGCATGTTCAAATCCTGGACTGGTAAAGGTACCACTAAGGTGCTCACAAGCACCTGGGTACTGTTCCCGGGTGATGCCCATGTCAGATGGCCAATGCTTCTTCACGGATGGATCAAATGCAGAGGTCACATTATGTTGTGGTGCACTGTGTGCAGTGCTGTGCTGTGTTCGCAATGACAAAGAATCACTCACTTGCGCTTTGCAAAAACAGAAAATCTTCACATTAATGAGCTGATAACGTCCTCCAAATAAATAGCTCTTCGTGACAGCAAATGCCGCGCTTTGCCAAAAGCGTCGTCACAAGAACTTGCCGGCGTCTCTCTTAGACATTTCCCGAAATCAGTGACTCACACGTCCTGATTCTCACAGGCTTTATATTTAGGATGGGATTTTTTGGGGAAAAGCCAGTTCCGGGATGTGGCGTTCCTCAACTCTTAGGGCTGGTTTCTTGAACATGGATTAAACCTAGTCGTGGACTAAACTGCAGAACCAATAGAGATTTACCACTTATTCACCACTCAGTTAAGGGGCAGCACGGTGGCCTCACAGTGAGTAGGTCCTGGATTCGATCCCGGGGTCTGTGTGGAGTTTGCATGCGCTCCCCCTGTTCGTGTGGGTTTTCCTCCGGGTGCTTCGACTTCCTCCCACAGTCCCCAAAAGCATGCAATATAGATTAATTGGCAACTCTAAATTGGCCTCGTAAGGTGTGAATGTGAGAGTGATTGTGAGTGTGTGTGTGCCCTGCGGTGTGTTGGCGCCTGCCCAGGGTTGGTCCTCGCCTTACGCCAGTAAGTTCCCGGGATAGGCTCCGGTCCCCACCCCACGACCTCGGTTAGGATTAAGCAGTTCAGATAACGAATGAATAAATGAATGAAGTCAAGATTAGTCTAGGACTAGGCTTAATCTTAGACTGGGAAATTGGCTCTTAAAATTCAATCCCTCCCAAAAAACCCACAGTACTGTGCAAAAGCCTCAAAAGCCGCTCATTTCTTTACATGTAGCTTCCAAAGAGTCAGACGTTGTTTCTAGTGTTCTTAAATGTGTTCTTGAGGAATCGTATTCTGTTGCAAAAGTCTTGAGCCGTCACTTATTTTTAAAATATTTATCTAGGAAAATGAGACAATAAATCACATAATTCTCATTTTGCTAGAAACATTTCAAGAAATTGGTGCAGCTCAAGACTTCTGCACACTGCTGAATTTAAGTGAGTGATGTGTTTGTGGTGAGCATTACATATTTTTATCAGATTTTTTCTGACCACTACGCCTCCTACAGGTTTTTGTTCCAGCTCTAAAACGTAGTCTATAGCGGTTAGGGCTGCTTATATGCACATTAGAGGTCGACCGATATGGGTTTTTTCCAAAGCCGATGCTAATATTTAGAAGTCAGGGTCAGCCGATGGCCGATATATGCTGCCGGTATTATTTTGGCCAATAATTAGACATTTCCTCTCTGTTTGTGTAGTAAAATATCACACTAATAATAACAAAGGATACACAAAATTTCTCAACTTAACATTTATTTAACACTGACTAAACATAAATATAAACATAACATAAATAAAACTGTAACATTTGAACTTGACTAATAATTTGTAAACAAACTTTTCAAGTTACAAACTATTCCTGAGGGAAGATAAAATTGTAAACAACAATACAAAAAGGAGAGTGCAAGTAATCTTTAATTTTAATCTCTTAATCCAGTCCCTGAGTCTTCTTCACCCCACCCAGCCTGAATATCGGCGTACTGAACTCGGATAGCGGCCGATAGCGGATATCGTAAAAAATGCTAAATTTCGGCCCGATATATCGGTCAACCTCTAATACACGTTTTTAATACGTGCACTCGTTCACAAGTTCTGTCCATTTTTTCGTCCGTTTTTTCCCCATGGAGCTCACATTTCGTTGCTTTACTGCACGGCCGCCGTTCTTCACAAAGACACCAAATTCAAAGCGATTCGAGGTGATTCTTCACATATCTGTGAGCGTCATGACTCGCACTCGTCTTTTTAATCCTTTTTTCCTGTCGTTTATTTTTCCCATAGGAACCCATTCGTTTTCTCCCATTAAGAATACATGGGATTTGGGACTCGAAAGCTTGTCTTCACACGACAGTCACGGTTCTTACACCACCTCACTCAACACACACCTCAGTCTGTTTACACCTGCACTCGTCTTTTTCACGCTTTTATCATCCCTCATTCTTTCACCATTCACTTCAGTTGATAGTGTAACGGTTACGGCGTTCGCCCCTTGATCGTTAGGTCGTCGGTTCATGTCCCTGGACTGTACTCATGAGCAAGGTACCGTCCCCAAGCACTGCTTCCCAGGCACTGTCCTGTTGGCTGCCCACTGCTCCTTCACGTATGGGTCAAATGCAGAGGTCACTTCTCGCTGTGGTTAGGGATGCACCAATCCGATACGTGGATGGGACATCGGTCCGATAACGACTCAAATAGCTGGATCGGGTAGCGGTGGCTTTGGGCCGATCTATGGAGCCGATGTGTAAATTGTAGGTTTTCTACGGTTGCATGTGTGTTCACGCTCAGTTCGCTCGACATTCACGCTAATTCCTGCATATAGAAATGACAATGAGCAGAACCATATGTATAAGCAAATTATATTCTTTTATTTTCTTTAACAACACCAGCTGTGTTCCCTGCTGTGTTTGTTAGCGCGCGTCTCTCACAGGGAAGTCCAACATTCACAAAAGCGTTCCAGTTCCGTCAAATCTTCCCCTTTATTACAAACAAAACTTACATTTTAGCTGATAAATAGCAAAAACAACCAGCGTTCTACTCACAGTGCAGCCGTTTACTCGATGTTTTCATTGTTTATTCCGAGACGCGAGTTCGTTGTGTTATTGTGTGGAACGCCGTTAGGCACAACGACTGTCGTGTGGAACGCCATTATGTCAAAAATGAGTCCAAAATGAGGTGTAGGCTAAATAAGTAAATTATTCATAAAAACTTTTTTTTTACATTCTATAGTGTTAGAGAGTAAAAAATAAATATAGAAAGATGCATTATTTGTTATAAAATAGAGCATCCCTAGTTGTGGTGCACTGTGTGCTGTGAAATGTTGTGTTCACAATGACAAATAATCACTCTCTTTCAATGCATTTTAATTAAAGTCCTTCTACTCGGCCAGTTTTCATGTCACAGCTACAAAACTTGAGCAACCACACTGGTATTTCCCTACGGAAATGCATCTCTAGTTTGAGATTTGTTGCTAGGTAAGAACGTAGCTGCTGAAGAACCCTACATGTTGTGCTTAACATTTACAGCTTTCTGTGTTTTCTTAGGCGCGTTGAGAGACTTTATTCTGCTTCTTTGTGTTACGGAGAAAAATTCAAAATGGCGAAAGTGCTCACATTGTGGTCAAGAGAAAGACGGATGTCTTTTAGATGACAGACCCCGGAGACAACCAGATTAGGAAAAGCTAATGGTGACCCGTCCCCGGAGCTGAGTGGGGCAATAAAACAGCTGGGCTTTAGTGCTGGTGTTGATGGTTTTGCTCTGGGTTTCATTCACTAAGTGATCTGGTTATCCTGAGTGACTTACTGCCAGACAGAGGGGGAGGGAAAGAGAGAAAGCGCTCGGAGTTCGGAGATTTTGTTAAACCGTCTGACTGCCCACTGCATCCCAACGCTGCTGCAGCACTTCAGTTTCGTTTTGCAGACCAAATCACATCGATAAAATTCATTCATTTAATGTGTGGCTGAACTGCTGAAAAGATGCTACTTGTGCTGCAACTAACGATTATTTTGTTAGTCGATTAATCTAACGATCATTTTTTAATTAATTGATTATTAATCAGATAAAAAGAAAAAAACCCTTAAATTTCCATCATTTTTTAATAAACCAAACTCTGTTTCTATTTTTCTATATTTATTTTTTACTCTCTAACATTATAAAATGGAAAAGCAAGTCTGATTAATTGAAAGTGAAAAAAACATTGGTCATTTTTATCCAATTTGGACTCATTTTGGCCTATAACTCATTTCTGGGAGATAACTACATTTTTGTGCAAGGCGGCGTTCCACATGAGAGTCACGTCACAGTAACGTGGTGGACACAGATTGGAATAATCACTGAAAACAAAAAGTAAATGTCTATTGTGAGTAGAACGCTGGTTGTTATCAGCTATAAATGAGTTTTGTCTGTAATAAATGGGAAGATTTGACTGAACTGAGAAAGTCGTGCGTGAAAACAAACAGCATGTGTTTACATCGCGAAAAATGTCATTCATGCGTTTCTACACAATTACTAGACCTTCGCCTGAATGATCTGCTGTTTGCCTTTTCTGGAAAGCTGCCAGATATTCTTACAGCACGGCCAACTCTCAGTCATACTCTGAGTCATACTTTCATCACTGCTGTAGAATTCCTGAAATTAAGATAAAGACATTTTATACAACGTGAAGATTTAAGATTTTTATTTAAACCTATAGATACATTTGGGGGTTGTTATTTAACAGCATTCGGTTCACATGTAGTTGAGTGTATGTGAGCGGAACGAGTATTTGCAACATTTACATTTGTGTATTATGATTCTCCAAAAAACAAAAAGCACCAGATGTTGACATCGTGGACACCGATTCGGGTTTTTTGGAAGCGTGTCTAGACGGGCTGGATGGAGCAGATCGGCCATGCAGAAGTTTAAGAGTCTTTTTTTTATTTTTTATTTCTTGACCAGCTGAATCACATCTTCGTCCTCCATGACGTGGTCTTTTCCCACCTTCTGAGGGTTGTGTTTCACTGAGGAGCCCCACACCAGAGCACTGCAGAGAGGAGGAGGAGGAGGAGTTCAGATGTTAAAATTTGGGCAGCAAGGCAATCAACCTGATCATTTTTGTCTTTTTATTAGAGATGCATGAATATCAGAATCATATCAGAATGAGCTGATAATTGCTTTTTTAAAGTCACCAGCATCGGACCGATACTTAGATTTGCCTGATATTTTTAGATGATATTTTATGACATTTATTGTACGCCGGAAGGTAGCGCTTGTCCACAGCTCGAGGTGGGATATGTGGGATACGTCCCACGCCTTCTGTTTTAAAATGTATGGTGTTATTTTGTGCTAAAATTCTGAGCACACAGTGCAACATTCTTTACGCACTCAGCTCAGAGTTGAAGTGCAGGCAATGTGTGCCTGAAATTTATAACTACTGTAAATAGTCAAAGCAAGGGGAAAACTGCTGTACGCCACATTAGATAAAAGATCCGAACAACAATATAAATAATAATAGGTAGGTAAATAGTAAGAAAGAGACTAAATTTGACTTAAAGTGGTAAATCTCCATTGGTTCTGCAGCTTAGTCCATGACTAGGCTTAATCCATGTTCAAGAAACCAGCCCATGTTAGATACACTAAATACAGCAGACGTAGACTACTGTGTTTAATGTTTAGAAAAATAAGGGGATAAAGATACTGGAATGTTATCACCGCCAACAGCTGCTTAAACATTTGATATAGGGGCTGGATTTAAACACAAGCAGATACTTACTATTTAAATTCTTTGATAAGGTTTTTGTGGATTTTCAGGCAGAAGTCTTCAACAGCTGTCCGTCCGTCTGGAAGAACTACTGGAGACGTGTAATCAGGAAGCTGTCCTTTGGGTTTGGTGTATCTGGGGAAATGAAACAGTGATTTTCATCTCACCTATTAACAGTCTGAGTTATTAATGATATAAACACGGGGTGTGACGAGACGGATGCTGCATGTTTGTGTCGGTTTGGCTCACATGCGTACGAGGTGCAGGTAATCCCAAATCTTCTCCAGCAGATCGTCGAAGTTCCAGCGGTGGTGAGCGGAGATGGGAACGCAGTGGGGGATTTTGTAGATGACGTCCAGCTCCTCGATGGAGATCTGGTCAATTTTGTTCAGGACGTATATGCAGGGGATGTAAACTCTGCGGCAGAAGGGGAAGCGAGAGGTCAGCAGCTGATTTCTTTTATAATTTAGTTGTAAATATTTCAGTAAACACAATGTTTGCATGCTGCACCTGTTGCCTTCGACCACGTCAATGAGGTCGTCAGCTGTAGCGTCGCTCCGCAGGGTGATGTCAGCGTTATGAATCTTGTACTCGGCCAGGATGGTCTTAACCGTCTCAGCGTCCAGCTCGCTCTGGGCACACTGAGAAACACAGACACAGAGACATCTCTTTACAATTATGATTATGGTACTACGAGTCCTGCTACTTATTGGTGCACAATTCTTACTGGTACTCCAGTTGCAGTATTGTACTTTTTGGAGGTAAGGGTTTAACCCAAGTTCATAATTTTGATCTCCCTGGAGCATTTTGGGCTTAAAGGTCTTGCTCAGGGACCCAGTGGTGGTCGCTCTACAGGTAGGATTTGAACTCACAATCTCTCACTTCGTCCAGAGGTGAGCATCCTAACCAGCAGACCACCAAGACTTTAGGCTTTCGTACCTGTGTGTGTGTGTTTTTGTGTGAGTTGACACTGGAAGGGCTTTGCTGTCTGCACACTGAGAAACTTTCTCTCTCACACACACACACACACACACACACACACCCCACCGCAGGAACCCGATTCCATATCAACAGCCTTAATAAATACAAGCTAAACGTACGGTAGCAGTAAAGTTGATGCCTCCTTTGTCCTTCTTCTTGAAGCCGATGTTGGGCGGCTGCTTGTTGAGGCGGATGCCGAAACCCTCCAGCTCGTGCTCGATCAGCTTCTTGTGGCCGAGGGGCTTCAACACGTCCAGAACGATCAGGATGAGATTACAGGTACGAGCCACTGAAATCACACCCAGAGCGGCCAGATCAACATAAACAGAGCGGGACTTCTAACCAAAAGGTACGCGTGTGCGTGTGTATATATATATGAGTTTACCTGCAATCACCTGACGTCCTCTACCTTTACCATCCTTGGCTCCCTCAATGATACCTGGGAGATCTAGTAGCTGCAACACAGAGGCAGAGCCGAGTAAATTAAAGCATTTTAAACTAACATAGTGAGTTCCATATTGAGTGCTATCATTTATTTTGTGGTGTCACAAAATACACAGTTTACAGCAATATCTTTATCATTTTTATGAGGGGGACGGCATGGTGGCGTAGTGGTTAATGTTGGGTTCGATCCCTGGGTCGGCCGTGGGGCCTTTCTGTGTGGAATTTGCATGCTCTCCCCCTGTTTGCGTGGGTTTCCTCTGGGTGCTCCGTTTTTGTCCCACAGTCCAAAACATGCAATATAGGTTAAGTGGTGACTTTAAATTGGCCCGTAAGGTGTGAATGAAGGTGTGATTGTGTGTGTGTGTGTGTGTGTGTGTGTGTGTGTGTGCCCTGCAGTGTGTTGGCGCCTGCCCAGGGTTGGTCCCTGCGACCCCAGTTGGGATGAAGCGGTCTGAATAATGAATTATTTAACATTTCTATGAGGGTTTGTGTTACACATGGATGCAGACCAGAAACATAATGACTGGTTGAAACTAGGCTTTGTGAAACGCTGATGCATTCAAAGCAAATTGTTTTGAAACAACCTGACAGCTCATGGGCTTAACAGAGCCTTAATAATACTGTTCTGTGAAATAACAATTCAAATAAGTGCTGAAAAATTCTAAACTATTTATTTTCCTGCTGTGTTATATCAATCAATTCATATTTCAGAGAAATCACAATCCAACAAACAAAGAAACAAAAACTTTCAGAAAACTGGGACTGTACTTTCCATGTGATCATTATATATAAACTTAATTTACTGAATTTCAAACTCAGCATAAACTCTTGTCATCTCAGTATGCCAAAACATTTTTACAGTGCGACCAATATTACAAACGTCCTTCCACCCCCATGGAGTGCTCATCATATATGGAGGTATGAATTTTTGAACCTGAATTTTGGCTCCTTTGTAGCGGATTACTCCCGGCACTGTAGTGAGGGTGGTGAACTCGTAAGCTGCCACCTCCGAGTAAACTCCAGCCAGGTTGCTCAGTAGCGTGGACTTGCCCACGGAGGGAAAACCCACAAACCCGATACGCGCATCTCCCGTCTTTGCAACATCAAATCCTGAAACAAACAAAAAGATTTCAACAATGCAAACGGGTTCGAGTTACTGTTCACAACACTTCGCTAACACACAAGTGACAGCCAAACCTGTGAGGTGGCTTCATGGTGGATATGATTAGGCCCAGCTGACAGATGTTCCTGGTAAAGTGTGTGTATACTAGAAATAGCTCAACATTTCTGTACCTTAGCCAGCCCTGGTCTTAGATAAAATGGAAACACAATACTCTACCTTCTCCTGGTCCTCCTCCTCCACCTCCTTTAGGCGTGATGAGTTCTCTCCGGAGTTTGGCCAGACGAGCTTTGAGAAGTCCCAGGTGATGCGCCGTGGCTTTATTCTTCTGAGTACGAGCCATCTAAAGGACAGGAATTAAACAAACAAACCAAGTGATTAATAAAATGAGGAGGATAGTTTTTACCTTCTTTTGGCTCAATTTGCCCACTGGAGCAACTTGAGGTTAAGGGTCTTGTCAGGGGCTCAATGGTGGTTTTTAGTTTCTCATGGGATTCAAACCCATCAAGCTTCAAGGGTTTATTGGAGTAATGTGCTCACTTTTCTTGCTTTTATGTTAGACAAATGAAGCTTTCTACTCAGAAACATTGTCACAACATCACAATCACTCGGTTATTGACATTACTCAGAAAAGCTTTCCCTCACTGTGACTTGATTCCACTTTACCTTACTGTCTCTCGGTTAAACGTATGGCACCTTCCTTTGGTAAATTTCACTTTCACTCCAGTTAACTTTACCTCAGTTACACTTTACCTCTATGTCACATGGTTAAACATTTCTTCACCAGTCCGCCAGTAAACTTCACTTTCATGCCAGTTAACTAACTCTCTGTTACCCCATTAACCTTACCTCAGTTAAACTTTTGCACTGTTATCTGGTTAACTTTATCACACGCCATTGATGTAAACTTTACCTCACCGTTACTCAATTAACTTAACCTCACACCATTCATTTAAACTTTAACTCATCTTCAACTCCATTACCCTTAGCTCAGTTAAACTTTCTCACTGTTACTTGGTTAACTTTACCTAGCCATCACTCTGTAAACCTCACTATCACTAGTTAACTTAACCTCACCTTCACCCTGTTAACATTACCTCAGTTAAACTTTATTTCCTTGTTACTCAGTCAATTTTACCTCACGTCATTCATTTAAACTTTACCTCACTCTTACTAGGTTAGCTGTGCTTCATGTCAGGCATTTAAACTTCACCTCATGTCACTCATTTAAACTTTGCCTCTCTTACTCTTAACTTTACCTCAGGTCATTCATTTAAACTTTACGTCAAACCATTCATTTAAACTTCACCTCAATGTTACCCGGTTAACTGTGCTTCACGTCACTCATTTAAACTTCACCTCAGGTCACTCATTTAAACTTTGCCTCTCTTACTCTTAACTTTACCTCAGGTCATTCATTTAAACTTTACGTCACTGTTACTCGGTTAACTTTACATTAAACCATTCATTTAAACTTCACCTCAATGTTACCCGGTTAACTGTGCTTCACGTCACTAATTTAAACTTCACCTCACGTCACTCATTTAAACTTTACCTCACTCTTACTCAGTTAACTTTACCTCACATCATTCACTTAAGCTTTACCTCACTGTTACTCAGTTAACTTTACCTTAAACCAGTCATTTAAACTTTACCTCAATGCTTCACGTCACTCATTTAAACTTTACCTCACTCTTACTCGGTTAACTTTACCTCATGTCATTCATTTTAACTTTACCTCACTCTTACTCGGTTAACTTTACCTCATGTCATTCATTTTAACTTTACTTCACTCTTACTCGGTTAACTTTACCTCATGACATTCCTTTAAACTTTACCTCACTCCTACTCGGTTAACTTTACCTCATGTCATTCCTTTAAACTTTACCTCACTCTTACTCTGTCACTAACCAACATTTATCTCCATCTGTAGATAAAACTGATAAATCAGAACACACATTCCAATACAGATAGATTCTATTAGGCACACTGTTCTGACACTTGTATTTTCTATGTATGCATTTTATTAACGGTCACAGAATCTGGGCACAATTCACTACATGTTGTGTAACTGTGTACGTGACAAATCTTGAACGAACTGATTCTGCATCTGCATTATATTGGAATTAACTCTTGACATTTCAGCAAAACCATGTCTGTTCTGTGGCCTTTTGACTAGCAAACCACACCAAAATTCCTCATAACTACCAACACCCTTATCACTGTAAAGCCCGCTCTCCGGACATGCCAACGAGTCTGCTGTACGTGGCAATAAAGCGTATTAACATCAAATGAGAAGTTTCATATGTGTATGAACTAATTTATAAATGACTAACTCCGAGGCAGAACTACTCAGGCCGTTATAACAGGCTAATGCTAACGTGTAAGTGAGCGCACATCCCGCTAACCGCGCTAACGAGCTAAAGCCACCAACCTCGTTCTCGATTTCGGCGATTTTGGCGAGTAAACTCATTTTGGCGATCTTTCTCCACGAAGGAGTTTCTCAACGAGCAGAACTAAGTTGTCAAAAAGCGTTTCGTGGGTTAAAGGGAAATTTATCCCGCGTATTATCCCACAGACCGGCTGTCACGCCGCCGCGCTAGTCTCACGCGTGTCTCGTCACTGTGCTGCGCGCGGCTACCGCCACCTGCTGGTGAGGAGGAGCGCGGCAACAGCGCCGAAAAGGTGAACAGCCAGCATTTTCTGCTCAGATTTAAGCGTAACGGTGGGTTAAAAATCACTAAAAACTACTAACTACATTAAAACTGACAAGAAACGTCAGTTTCCCGAAATTAGCACATGAAACATGCTGCTATAATGTCTGTACAAACTTAAATTTCAGTCAGACTTTTTAAGAATACACTTCTATTAATAGACTGGATATGGAAATCTTTCATATTGTCAAACTGTCAGTCAATTTCCACTTCTAGCTTAAAATGTATATTTTGCGTCCTATTTATTTATATATTGTTTATTCCACGTGCCCTATCTGTTCTTTGTTCTCTATTTCTTGTTGCACTGTGTAAACTGGAGCCACGTCTTCTCGTCTCTCTGTATATCTGTACAATATATAGAAGAGATGACAATAAAGTTTACTTTGACTTTGAATTGTATTCATTTTAGAATCCCACGTATGGTCAAAAAGTTACACTTCCAACAGCCACCTCTAATGCAGTGCCTGTTGTACAAATCATTTTAAGAAAGTGTGTTTATGACAATGTTGCCAACGTTTATGACATCTTTAAATATCTGATTACACTTTTAAACGTGAACTGGAACATGTAATGTAATGTTCATCAAACACATGGAAAAACATCCGAATCGATATTGGGCCCCAAATGCATTTTAAGTTTTAATTAAATTAGCTTATATTCTATCCAGAGTGACTTCCATTTCTAAATTACAACGCTGAGAGCAACTTGGCGTTAAGCGTCTTGCTGAGGGACTCAAAAGCAGTAGTGCCGGAGGCAGGATTTGAACCTACAACCTCTTGGTCCTGGGGCGAGTATCCTAACCAGTAGATCACCACCACTTTAGTAAAAAATGTTATTATTCATTTTGCCTGCAGTTTAATCACTTAAATGTTGGTGAAATTTGGTGATTCCACCACTGATGTCAAGTGTTGTGTATCTTCTCAGGGCTGACAGGATTCTTATAAAATGTGACAATGGGTTAAAATGACTTACATTAATACTGAGGAATTGCCCGGAATTACCACCATTACCACTACTGTCTCATTTTCCTAGCAAAATATAAAGAAATGATGAGTGGCTAAACACTTATGCACGGCGTTGTACATGAAATAATAATGCCTCATAAAACACGTAGTGAAAGTGAGTGATTATTTGTCATTGTGAACACACCACAGCACAGCACACAGTGCACCACAGCCAAGTGTGACCTCTGCATTTGACCCATGCGTGAAGGAGCAGTGGGCAGCTCCTGAAAAGCAGTGCTTGGAGACGGTACCCTGCCTGTGAGTACCTCAGTGGTATCTTTGAACTGGCGAGCTTCTGATCGCAGGCCCAGCTCCCTCCCTAACCGTTACACTACCAACTGCCCCTAGTGTATAGAACTTGACAAAATATACTTATTTGTTGTACTGAAGTGATAGTATGAGTACGTGGTACTTGTAGTACTATTAATATTAACACGTTTTTCACTTTCTCTACAAATATAATGAATGTGAACCCCATTATATTTCTGTTGATAACACTTTCTTTTTAAACATTTTCTGGATTTGCTGTAGAAATTCAGCTTAGTTTTAATTTGCCCATTTTTGCATTGTTTTAATAACTAACAAAAGAAAAGCAGGTTTGACCTTTGCAAGATGAGAATCTTGATAAACTAAAATTAGCAGAGCCACATAACTCTTCATTAGATTAGAGGTCTCTTACTTTTTCAAGAACTTTTTGTTTACTATCTTCCTAATAAAAACACACATATCACCCAGTACCTTTGTCAAAATATTAAAACAAAATAGCTATAACTGCACAAGTTCATAAGCGTAACTATTATAATTTACAGTATATTACTCCTTTAAACACACAAAAGTATTTCTTGAAACATAGATGTTTCTCATAAAAGCCATTTTACCAGAGGTCCTTACCTTTGCAGACTTTCCAGAGTTTGTCGAAATTCCAGTAAGACTTTAAGAGAATCACATGATGAATAATGCGTATAGAACATGAGCAATATAATGCATATAAATTGATCTATCCTATCTTATTTATTGTTTTGTTTGTTACTCAATACAGCCATTTATTAAAATGAATTTTCTTAAATGAATTATAAAGTAATACTTTTTATTTAAATAGAACTTTTCAGTGTGGTTAAAGTGGGTGTGTATGTGTTTATGAGGGGGAAACTTTAGTTCATTAGCATCAGATTATCTCACATATATTCACAGTACCATTGTGTTTTCCATAAATGGTAAATTATTAAAGAACAGATTCTTGATCTAAATGTTCATATATTTACATGAAATCAGAAATGTACTAACACAGTGCCTTCAGCGGAAATTGATTATAACCATGTTTGCCACAATACTAGAAATTGCTGCATATTTGATGAAAGCAAAATAATCTCATAAAGTAATGCTGTAAAGACCACATTTCATATAAAGCTGGAACTGTGTAAATGGAACTGTCCAGTTAACGCATGAAACTGCACCGATACTGAAAGCCCAACACGTTTTTGGTAAATAGTTTTTTATTGTTCATTTTGCATACAGTTTAATCACTCAAATGTTGGTGAAATTTGCAGGATCCCCCACTGATCACCAACGTTGACACCGATCTCCTCACAGCTGACAGGATGGTTTTGGGATGTGTTTTTGCTTACGTCAGCCTACATAATGCACTGATCTAATCCAGGATCATCAGATTATTCAGGCATCAAAAAGAAAAAGTCAAATTTAAAATATCACAGATCGGTCTGTAACATGCGAGCGTCCGGTGTGTAAACCACCAGGTATCAGATACACGTCACCGTCTCATCAGCAGAATAAAATTAAAAATTTCATCTCTCAGACCTCAGGCTTTATTGACTGAATCAGTAACATTCATGCTGCTTCATCTTTGCAGATTAAGCCTAGATTTAGGACTAAAATATGCAATTTAACGGAGGAAATCCATTTGCTGTAGGTTATTTCATTTAAGCTTTATTTCGTATTTCTTTTTTGGTCAAACTGGCCCACAGTGATTTGTGACGCGCCACTCGAGGCTCGCTCACGGTTTCCGCACTCATTTAATCTCCCACCGTCATCACCACCACCACCTCCGATTCACAGCTTTATTATTAGAGGACAAACAGGAGAACGGTTTTGTTCTGAGGTGCTAAAATCTCACCACAGAACCTGTAACGTTCCCAAATGCTGGAACCTGTTGAGGCTTCAACACGCTTGCTCCTGCTTGAGTCACTTATTTTGAACAGCTTTGGTTCCACACACCGGTTATGCACAGTTATATGTGTTACATCCATTGAGAAAGACGTACTGTATTTTTAGGAGGTGTGCTTTTCCTCGTTAAGTATAAAAATAGGCATTTCCAAACATATAGAAGGAATTTTGCTGCTCTTAAACAGATGTGCTACATTCATCATTTAGCATCCAGTGGATTCTGAGTTTTGAAGGTGGTTTATTCACAGAGCACAGAGCGGACGTCCTCGCTCTTCACCGTCGGAAGAAATGTGTTTTGCCCTTTAGAACCAACCGAGAGTTTGGAACAAAACAAACAATGCAGCACTTATATTAGCAGCCTAATATCTATGAAGGAAGCACAGTTTTAGGTTGAGGGCCCATTTTGGATATAAGGAGAGAGGGGATGAGGATTATAGTCGCTATCGTAAACCTGCTCTTATAGCATACTCAGTCAATACTGTACATTCTGGCCGTTGCCTAATGACTAAGGAGTTTTTTTTTTTTTTTAAATGCATCTTAATTTTAATGAGCAACTCAAAATCCATATTATATTCAGTCAGCATTGAAGTGCATTAAAAAGTGCAAGTATAGCTTTTAGATGCATTACATTTCGAGAAGAGTTAATTCAGTTTGCAATATGGCCCCCCCAAAAAATAACTGACTCTGTAGGGGCCTCAAAAGGAGAAGGCTACGGCTGATGCAGTTCCTAACCCTAAAAGATATACGTTTTGTTCTCCAGTTCGTTCAGCTCTTGGGAAACGGGCGAGCGGAGAACGGGCGTCTGTCCCCCTTTTAACCCCCCACTCTGGATTCATACACGCGTCGACGGGAGAACAAACCCCCAAAAAAGGAGGAAGACCTGCTGGTTGAAGATATAAGTCAACATCAGTCGTAAAAGCAAAGAGAGCAGGATGTCCGTTGGGAAGCACTGATACTGACACAGAATTATTATTTTGTGCCATTGGAGGTCGCGACATCGCTCTCCTTAAAGTCACCTCAACGCTCGTCCTCTTGAATAGCCCCATCGTAAAGTCCTTCATGCTGAGGGGGAAAACTATTTCTCCGTCAGCACGGAAAAGTTTGTTTTTAAAAGATAAAAATAAAAACTCGACTTGTGGTGGAAGTTTCTCTAAACAGCGTTAACCCCCCACCTGCCTGAATCTGTCTCCACAATTCGGGTAATGCTTTACTGAAACCATAAGGCTTTACAGTAAAAATGCAACTCAGCCATACGATGGCGAATGGTGTGGACGAGGGCTGGACACGGGCTGGACTGGTAATTTGGAGGAGTTTTGGGAAGTACCCGGGGCTGGGACCTGGGGGAGGGGAAGTCACTTGTCCGTTATCTCTTATGGGTGGGACTTAGGAGCAGACCCGGGTTTTGGGGAGCCACCATCTCTCTCTCTGAGGCTGATTTTAATTTTATTCATTTATTTTTTGGGTGGATAGAGGTCAGCGGGCAATGCCAGGGCGGGCTCTCGGAGTAGGTGGGCAGGGCTGGGGAAGGAGTCACTTGTCCGTCATCTCTTATGGGTGGGGCTTATGCGTGGGCTGGGTCTACAGCCGCCATCTTTCCTTGAGGTTGGCTTTAATTTGAGGGCGGAGTCTTAGCTGGTCTTGGAAGAGGTGGGCGGGGTTGAGGGAGGGGTCACTTGTCCATCATCTCTTATGGGCGGGGTTTAGGAGCAAACCCGGCTACACTCGGTCTTCATGGTTGGCTTTAATATATAGTTTTCTGGGAGAGGGTGGGGCTGTGGGGGAGGAGTCACCTGTCCGTCATCTCTTTGAGGGGGAGATGGGCGGGGCTTCAGAGCGGATCTGGATGTACTGGGGTGGGCGCTATAGTGGTTGGCTTTACGTTTATTTATTTGGAAGTGGGCGGGGCTGGGGGAGGGGTCACTTGTTCATACCTTTCTTACGGGTGTGGCTTAGGAGTAGATGATTATTTTAAGAAGTGGGCGATACCTTGGGAGGGGTCGCTTGTCTGTCATCCCTTATGGGTGGTGGGGTGTGGGCGGAGCCTTAGCTGATCTAGGAAGAGGTGGCCAGGGCTGGGGCAGTGGTCACTTGTCAATAATTGCTTATGGGCAAACCCAGGTGTACTGGGATTGGTTCTATAGCCGCTGCCTCTGAGGTTGGCTTTCTTTTTTTTAATTGTGGAAGTGGGCGGTCACTTGTCCGGCATCTCCTCTAGGGGGTTGAGATGGGCGGGGCTTAGGAGCTGACCCAGGAATACTGGGGTTGGCTTTATGGCCACCGTCTCTCTCTCTCTGAAGTTGGCTTCAATTTAATTTTTTTGTGAGCATGGGCGGAGTTGAGGGCGGAGTCTTAGCTACTCTCGGAGGAGGTGGGCGGGGCGGTGGAAGAGGAGCGTCTGCGCGAGACGGAGTGCGAGCGTTCGGGGCTGTGGCGGTCGTAGGGCTGCAGCTGCACCTCCAGGAAGTCGCGGTGCTGCTGGCTGATCAGCTGACTGATGAGGCCCGGCAGTGCCTGCAGGTTGCTCAGCAACGCCTCCAGTTTGGTCTCCAGCACCGCGATGCGCTTCTCCGTGTCTTCGCCTCGCTCGTTCAGGTCCGAGATCAGGTCGTACATGATGTTTTGGGTCTGCGGCCGGCCAGCCGTGGCGAAGAGGCAGACAGGAGGAGGAGGAGGAGGAGGAGGAGGAGGAGGAGAGAGATCAGCAAGCGAAAAGTCATTGTTAACAGCGAGAAAATTCATGTATCGTGACTTGTACAACGAAGGCTCACAGTTACACTACTGTACTCTCAATAAAAATATTTCTTTTCCCACTTTTTAACATTTCTACTCTTAAATGTGTACACAGCTGGGAGGCACTAATGTCTCCAACAGCGGAGGATAGCTGCAGAGATACGCCAACGTGAAGTTTTTTAACTCTAAAGTGTTGGTTTAAAGTGCTTAGTTTTCAAATTTGTGCATTAGGGCACTGCAGCATTCCCAGCAGCAGGGACTCTGCTAAACGCAGATGATACACAAGCAAACTACGTTTGTTTTACGTTTATTATTAGTTACTTTTTAACACCACCACGTTTACTAGTAATTGAGTACCTGTTCCTCAATATAACGGTACTGGTACTTCAGTACATATATTCAGTACTCTCTCCACCACTGGTTTTAAGGTGAATGATGTTAAAGGTCCGGCTGCATTTGTTGCAGCTGCTGCTGCATCTGCAGTGCCCTCTGATGGAGAGAGAGTGTAACCACAGCGAGGGGGGGAGAGAAGGAGGAGGAAGAGTTCTACATACACACACACACACACACACTCTTGCACACATACTCACACACACACACACACTCCTCCCTCAATGTCTCGTTTTTACTGGGCCGTGTGAAATGGGACGAGGGGAGACGATAACCTGGGACGAGGGAATGGGACACGACCGCCGGGAGCACTAATCGTTAAAGAGAGGAGTGTGTGTGTGTTGCGGTGGAGATCTGGAGTGCTTCACACACTTCCAACCTTTTAACGCTGCAGCGGTGGACAAACAGATACACAAGCAACATGAGTACACACACACACACACACCCACACACACACACTCACAAGCCGAGCCTCCACATCAGAGCTAGTTGAGTCTGTTCATTTGACACCTGTAGACCTGCACAGTGGCCTGATCATAGTCACATCGCAACCCCTACATCACACAAACTCTCTTATAGCTCATCATACACTTATTCTCTAATACAGCATGGACAATAACGTGTGTGTGTGTGTGTGTGAGCAGTGTGTGGCGTGTAGGTCAGAGGCTGGGTTTTTCAAAAAATCTTCCATTTCACCCGACGATTTTATACTAACTCACAGAATTTCTAAATTCATCTCCATAATTCCACATGTAAACACTATGTGGGAAGTAAAGATTCTCCTCACCGCAGGTGGAGCTCAAACTGCTTTTCCATTAAAAAAACAAAAAATCTTGTTTTAACCTGGACAACTGGATCAACCTCTGCGATGATTATGCCGTATAAATCAACTTGCTCTCGCCTTAAAAACGAAGCTCTGCTTTTATACATCATTGTGGGCAAATTCTGATTGATTTCCAAAAATTGTTTTCACTTGCCATGAGAGAATTATATGTGACATTTTTACTAGACATTTAATATCATGAAATTGGACCACTACACATCAAATGTGAAAAAGATTACAAAATGTATGGAGCAAAGCATGATTAATGACAGGATTGAACACTTCCAGATTACAGTAGGTGTAGATTACAGTAGGTGCAGATTACAGTAGGTGCAGATTACAGTAGGCAGATTAAAGTAGGTGAGATTACAGTAGGTGCAGATTGAAGGTAGGTGTAGATTACAGTAGGTGTAGATTACAGGTGCAGATTACAGTAGGTGCAGACTAAAGTAGGTGCAGATTAAGGTAGGTGTAGATTACAGTAGGTGCAGATTAAAGTAGGTGCAGATTAAAGTAGGTGTAGATTACAGTAGGTGCAGATTACAGTAGGTGTAGATTACAGTAGGTGTAGATTACAGTAGGTGTAGCTTACAGTAGGTGCAGATTACAGTAGGTGCAGTTTACAGTAGGTGTAGATTACAGTAGGTGTAGATTAAAGTAGGTGTAGATTACAGTAGGTGCAGATTAAAGTAGGTGCAGATTAAAGTAGGTGCAGACTACAGTAGGTGTAGATTAAAGTAGGTACAGATTACAGTAGGTGCAGATTACAGTAGGTGTAGATTAAAGTAGGTGCAGATTACAGTAGGTGCAGCTTACAGGTGTAGATTACAGTAGGTGCAGTTTACAGGTAGATTACAGTAGGTGCAGCTTACAGGTGCAGTTTACAGTAGGTGTAGATTACAGTAGGTGCAGATTACAGTAGGTGTAGATTAAAGTAGGTGCAGATTAAAGTAGGTACAGATTACAGCAGGCAGATTATGCAGGTGTAGATTACAGGTACAGATTACAGTAGGTGCAGATTACAGTAGGTAGATTAAAGTAGGCAGATTACAGCAGGTAGATTAAAGTAGGCAGACAGCAGGTGCAGTTTACAGTAGGTGCAGATTAGAGTAGGCAGATTGGCGCAGGTGTAGATTACAGGCAGTTTACAGTAGGTGTAGATTACAGTAGGTGCAGATTAAAGTAGGTAGATTAAAGTGAGGCAGATTACAGGTAGATTAAAGTAGGTGCAGATTACAGGTGCAGCTTACAGTAGGTGTAGATTAAGGTAGATTAAAGTAGGTAGATTACAGTAGGTGTAGATTACAGGCAGATTACAGGTGCAGATGACAGTAGGCAGATTACAGTAGGTGCAGATTACAGTAGGTGTAGACAAAGTAGGTGCAGATTACAGTAGGTAGATTACAGAGGTGCAGATTACAGTAGGTGCAGATTAAGGTAGGTGTAGATTAAAGTAGGTGCAGATTGTGCGTAGGTGCAGATTAAAGTAGGTGGAGATTAAAGTAGGCAGATTAAAGTAGGTGTAGATTAAAGTAGGTGTAGATTAAAGTAGGTGCAGATTACAGTAGGTGTAGATTAAAGTAGGTGCAGATTACAGTAGGTGCAGTTTACAGTAGGTGTAGATTACAGTAGGTGTAGATTAAAGTAGGTGCAGATTACAGTAGGTGTAGATTAAAGTAGGTGTAGATTACAGTAGGTGTAAGCAGATTACAGTAGCAGATTAAAGTAGGTGCAGATTGGTAGATTAAAGCAGGTGCAGATTAAAGTAGGCAGATTACAGGCAGTTTGTGCAGGTGTGGTAGATTACAGAAAGTGCTTGGCAGTAGGTGCAGATTAAGGCAGGTGTAGATTACAGTAGGTGTAGCTTATAGTAGGTGCACAGTAGGTGTAGATTACAGTAGGTGAGATTACAGTAGGTAGATTATTAGGTGCAGATTACAGTAGTGGATGAAGTGAGGTGCAGATTAAAGTAGGTAGATTACAGTAGGTGAGATTAAAGTAGGCATTAAAGTAGGTGCAGATTACAGTAGGCAGATTAAAGTAGGTGCAGATTACAGTAGGTGTAGATTAAAGTAGGTGTAGATTACAGTAGGTGTAGATTACAGTAGGTGCAGATTGAAGTGAGGCAGATTAAGGCAGGTGCAGATTACAGGCATCAGCAGGTGCAGATTACAGTAGGTGTGAGATTAAAGCAGGAGATTACAGTAGGTGTAGATTACAGAGGTGCAGATTAAAGTAGGTGCAGATTACAGTAGGTGTAGATTAAAGTGGGGCAGATTAAAGTGGTGCAGATTAGTAGGTGTAGATTAAAGGCAGGGTGCAGATTAAGTGCAGGTGAGATTACAGTAGGTGCAGATTACAGTAGGTGTAGATTACAGTAGGTGTAGATTAAAGTAGGTGCAGATTACAGTAGGTGCAGATTACAGTAGGTGTAGATTAAAGTAGGTGCAGATTACAGTAGGTGCAGATTAAAGTAGGTGTAGATTAATTCTGTAGGCTTTATTTCTCAAATGTATAAATTGTTTGATACTTGAAATTTTTCATTGAATTTAATCTATTTTTTTTAAATCTGAAGTTCCTTACATTTGCCTGCAAACTAAGGCTGCACAATGCAGATTACAACATGTTTGGAGATTACCCTGCATAAATCATATTCAAATGTAATATAAAATGATAAAGACACTCCACTCTCATTCCCAAACATAGCAGAGTTTATATGAAATCAGAAATCGAACTGAAACTGGAGTCTCATCTACCAAACCCCATCATATCAGATGAACTGACTTTTTAACTCAGCCTGGTGTGGGTGGTGTGTGTGTGTGTGTGTGTGTGTTGAACAAAGCCGTGTCTCTCTCTACCTTTTGCGAGGTCCACTAAAGAGTTTGTTTGGTCATTCAGTTTCCGCTGTCTATTTTTAACACTTCTTAATTCCGAACACAAGGCCGCTCACAGCCCAATACAGGAAGTGGCTGAAGGTATGTTTAAAAATATTTAAAAATAATAATGGAATTTATTTTTAATAAAAAGAACGTGGAGACAGCTTGATGTCGCCCATTTGTAAAGGCACCTACATGTTGGAATAAAAGGCAGAAGCAGTCCAGGGACATGCAGAGAAGATGAGGAGGAGGAGGAGGAGGAGATGCGAGGGCGCGAGCGAGGGAGAGGGCGAGAGTGAGGGGGGTCAGGGGCGGCCTGCAGAAGTATGCAGGTGTCTCTTAACAGGACGCTCGCTTACACAACCTAAAATAAAAACACCACGGTCGTGGACGAATAAATAAGCGCCGCTTCATCAACCGAACCCTTATTACAATCTGGCAGTCACGCCTCACGCCCATCCTTGCTATGAGTTCTCAGATCACACATCAACCAGACATGACGCCAGGTGCATGACTTCAGATGGACTCTTTAATAAACCGCTGTGAGATTTGTGTAAGTGGTGGCGCCTACACGAAAGTATTGTGTGTCTGCTCACAAGAAAGTATCACAAAGTATCACGAGAAAAAACCCTTTTTGACTCACGGTGTTTATCCGTAAAGCAAATATGTCTAGAATTTTCCATTAATCAAGTGAAAGTGAGTGATTATTTGTCATTATGAACACAGCACTGCACAGCACACAGTGCACCACAACGAAATGTGACCTCTGCATTTGACCCAACCATGAAGGAGCAGTGGGTGAAGCACCACGGCAGCAGCCGTGAGCAGTGGCAGTAAAGTAGCATTAAGCTGGACGCCGACTCCCATAAAAGAAGAATAAGAAGGAGACGAGAACCAGTGCCGTGTCTTGCCGTCACAAAAACTGAAGAAACACATGAAGGACATTGTTCACGATGTAAACACACGTGATGTTTGTCAGCACTCGACTCTCTCAGGGACGTCATTCACTAAAGCGTCCAGTTCAGTCAAATCTTCCCATTTATTACAGACAAAACTCATTTATAGCTGATAAACAACAACAACCAGCGATCCACTCACAATACAGACATTTACTTGATATGTTCAGTGATTATTCCGACACATATCCACCATGTTACTGTGACGGGACTCTCACGTGGAACGCCGTCTTGCACAAAAATGTAGTTCTCTCCCGGAAATGAGTCAAAAATCTGTTATAGGCCAAAATGAGTCAAAATGGGATAAAAATGACCAAAACTTCAATATTTCTTCATTTTCAATTAATCAGAATTTTTTTTTTAACCATTTTATAATGTTAGAGAGTAAAAAATTAATATAGAAAAATAGAAACAGACAGTTTGACTTCCAAAAATACTGGAACATTTTTTAAAAACTTTTTATCCAATTAATAATCGATTAATCTGAAAATAATCGGCAGATTAATCGATCATCGAAATAATTGTTATTTGCAGCCTTACTCATGAGTACCACAGTGGTACCTTTACCGGTCCTGGATTCTACCCTGCGAGCTTCTGATCACGGGGCGAACACCCTACCGTTACGCCACCAACGCCAGCCTTTAAACGTCTTGCCATTTAAAATCCAGTTTGTGTTTGTGTTTGTGTGTTTATATGTACTCTCCTGAAATAAACCCCTTCACTGTGACGGACATGCTGATAAAAATGCTTTGTCCTTGTGGCAAATAAATGAATATCTAAGTTGGATGATTCATCTGAATTCTCCTCGCAAGGTTACTCTGATAAGATAAGCAAACCGACGCACGGATGTAACGTTGGTGCAGATCCTGAGACATTTAGTCTTAAAGCCTGGGTTCTGGACCTTAATGTTTGTTGTTGACAGTAAGTTTCTGGTGCATGAGGCGACCCGGTGGGTGTGTTGTGATCCGAGTTTGAAAAACACAAGCACATGATGGTAAAAGTGATATGAAAATCTACTCTGTTTTTATTAATGTCAAGAGAAATTTTACAGCTAAAGAGTGTGTTAATTACAGCCTTAAAGGTATATAATTACACCTTCTCAAAAACGACTTCATTACAGTAAGTACAGTCAGAGATGGGAAGTGAAGGAGTACAAATACTTGGTTACTGGACTTAAGTAGAATTTTCGGGTGTCTGTACTTTACTTGACTATTGATTTTTGTGTCAACTTTTAACTTTTACTATGTAGATTTTTAGTATGAATATCTGCACTTTCTACTGCTTACATTTTCATATCAGGCTCGTTGCTCTGTTTGGTTTAATTTAAATGAGGTTTTACCGCATTTTATCAAAGTGAGTGATTATTTGTCATTGTGAACACACCACCGCACAGCACACAGTGCACCACAACCAAATGTGACCTCTGCATTTAACCCATCCGTGAAGGAGCAGTGGGCAGCTAACAAGCACCCAGGGAGCAGTGCTTGGGGACAGTACCTTGCTCTTGAGTTCCTCAGTGGTACCTTTACCGGCCCTGGATTCGAACCTGCGACCTTCTGGTCCTTCTGCAACCTTCTGGACCCTACCGTTACGCCACCAACCGCCCCTGTTCCTTATCAATAATACGCACCATCCGGACAACTTGACTGATTGGTTGAGGCTTAAAAACGTAGTAAACACACAAAGAAAAAACAATAAGCCTTTGGCTTTACTTTTCTCTGCTTGTGCTGTACGTAACGCTCGGACATGGTGTCCAGTCAGCTTTGCCCTAAAATGCAGTAACCAACTTTTACTAGTCTTTTTAAACACGTGTGTCTATACGTCTACTTGGGTGAAGAATGTGTGTACTTTTCACACCTCTGCCTGTAGTAATAGTGTAATGTTGTTTTGCAGTAAGTGTACATGCATGTGATGTGGAAAGGTGAACCCTGGTGAAAACGTAAGCAGAGTTTATATTGACCTGAGGTGCAGCTTTGAGCAGCTTGACTCCTGCAGCGAGCCACTTTGAGAAGCTGATTGTGGACCTGATTATCGAGCTGCGCGTCTCACAGGAATTCTCTACGCCTCTGATGTAAATCACCTGCTCTTCTTCCAGCTGATCGCAATCGGCCGTAATGGAGCAGCGAGAAACGCGTCACAATCGGGGTTCTCATTCCGTCTGAAACCTGATCAATACCAACCCCCAACTAATAAATATGAAACGTTATTCATATGAAACCTCTGATAACCCACGTATCATTCATTCATTTGTTTGCTTTTGCGCTTCTTTTCCATTTGGCTTTTAGAATCGAATGTGTTGTTTCGACATGGAAATAAGCGCCTTCCATTCGCCATTAAATCCGAAATTCAGGTGATGATATTACATCACATCTGCTAACAACACGGTGAAAACCGAGTTGGATGTGTTCCATTTGAACTCGTGAAGAATTTTTATAACTGAATTTTCTGATCCTGTTCACCTTTCTGATCAGCTAACTAGACTAGTCACTCGTTTTTAGCAGCCAATTTAGCATCGCCACTTGATAAACGACACATAACGCGGTATTTCACGTGTAACGTGACCGTAGCAACACGTCTATCGACCACAACAACACTGTGCTATGTACACAGCTGACCAAGTTACACACAAACGACACTAAAGAGCTAAAAAATGTTAAAAATCACAGCAGTTTATTATAGTTTTTCACTGAGCAGCCACCTTGGATTCCAGACTCAGGGTCCTCTGCGCTGCTCCGAGACATTTGGTCGGATGTCTGAGAAAAGGGCGGTGGATGTCGTTACTTCCGGCTTCATCCCTCGGAAAACGACTTGGAAACGGTTCAAGTCCCGGACTGGTAAAGGTACCACTGAGGTACTCATGATTAAAGTACCGTCCCCAATCACCTTCACGGATGGGTCAAAAGCAGGGCTCACATTTGGCTGCGGTGGTTGTGGTGCTGTGGTGCGGTTTGGTGTAGATGTTGGTTCTAATTTGGAAAAGGAATGAACGAATGATAAACATATTCTCTGATCTCTCATCTTTACTGCAGTGAAGGGAGAAGCTGAGCAGCGAGCTGTCGATGCTTAAACCTGCTTCCCCTGATCCATACCAACCTCATCAATTATTCACCGCCGCGATTTAATTAGGTTTCTTCTGAGCTACTTATCTTAACTACAGCGAGGGTTTCCCCCGTCATCCTCAAGGGCGTATGTGAGAGAAAACTGAGCAGCAGCTCTGGATGCTGCCAGACGCTTGACTGGTTAAAGGACCAAAACAGGGGTGCTAAAAATTCATCCAAACTCATAGCAGAAAGCTGCTGTTAAACGCTGCACGCTACTGCTGATCGAATGCAGTGGTGAAAAGAGTACTTGTATGTATGTATATAATATAATGTTATTATACATTAGTATTAATAAATAAATGATATATAATATTTGTATAAGTTAAAGATGGAACGATAACACTTTTAAAGTCCGATAACGATACTGATATTGTAAATGTAGATATCTGTCAATACAAATCTGATACTGATCTGTCTTTTTTAAACACAAAACAGAAAATGATGCTTTAAAATGTCTGTTAAAATGCTTAAAAATGTCTGTTATTCTGATTATTCTGTTATATTTAAGTAAATACTTGACTTAAATACTGTTTTCCAACTAAAACAATGTACTAATTACACACCCATATGTATATGCTAAATGATTTATTATTAAAATAACATTTCAAACATGATTCCTTTAAACACAGTTTAAATTTAGTGACGCTCCCTAATCCTGCGGCGCTAAAAGCATCAGGAACACAGAGATTGTGAGTGAGAGCTGGTGTTGTTGAGGAAATTAAACAGTATAATGGTGTGATGTGCTTTTGGGCTTGTAGTGTGTTGTGTTGCTTGTTCTGCTCATTGTCATATCAATATGTAGGAATTAGTGTGAATGTTGAACAATAAACCAGCTTTACCACGGTCACACTTCCCATGAAGAACCTACTGAGCGTGCACGAATTTATAGATCGGCTCCATAGATCAGCCCAGTGCCACCGATTCCCCATCCAGCTGTGTGAATCGTTATCGGACTGATATCACATCCACGTATCGGACCGGTGTCATCTTTAGTACAAGAAATGTCATGAAAATCTGTGTTTTTTTAACAATGTAACGTCAGACCACAAGGTTTCGATGAGGTTTTGGAGGTAGAGAGTGTTTCACGAGTTACACTAATGTTTAAGTTCTGTCTCTCTCATCTCAGAGTCGTACATTTTGATAAACACGATGATGGATTCTTGCTTCCAATTTGTCCAAGGTGGACTGTGATGCGATAACCACGGTAGCCAATCAGCCAATCTTTTTAAAAATAACTTTTTTAAAAAGTACACTGTTATCCCTAAATTTTTTTTACTTAAAAATAAAAGTTATAATTTATTTTATTTGCGTATAAAGTTAACACAACTTAAATCATATAAGTATTTTGCACTACCTTGTGCCAAAGACAATAAAACTAAACTTTTCTATGCTACATTTAAGCTGCTTCTCATTGTTAAACAAAAATTATGAAGTAAAAAGTTGAAATTATGAGGGAAAAAAGTCAAAATTTTGAGGAAGAAAGTCATAATTATGACTTTATTTTTCTTAATCTTGACTTCTCAACTCGTGTATCCTATAAGTTGTATTGTGCATTAATTTTGATTCATAGAACAACTTAAGCCTAGTGTAATGTCCTTAAACATTTGTTTGTTTAAGGAAATGTTCAAGTTGAAATAAATTGAAGAAAATAGTTTTGAAACTAAATTTAACTGAGGCAACAGATTTACTCAATTCTTTTGAGTAGATTGAATTTAGCAAGGTTTTCAGTGTAGTTACTTTTAAAGCTACAACGTATAAGCTCCTGAAAAAGTAGATCAAGAGCTGCTCAAGTTTTTGTAACAATGTAGTGTTTTGCCACAACACCACTATTTGTGGACAAATATATAGTTACAAAAAAAAGTTAGTGTTTAAAAAGTAGCTTTGTTACTGACGAGTTTCTTAAAACTAGTTAAGTTAGTTACTTTAGCTAGCTACAACACATGCTAACCCTTAAACATTACCTTAAACAAGTTATGGTGTTATTTTCTGATGAAGTAGCACTGACTGAGATATGAATTTCGACCAAGTGAGACATTTCATTGCAACACCGACTCAGAGCAGGTTGAAAGGAGGAAAAGCTGAATCACACTTTTCAACGCCGCATTTCTCGGATAAAAAAGTGACATTTCCGGCAGTGATTGGGGAAGAGAAACCAGCCCAAATGCTCTAATTAGGCAGTGTGAATCTGATGACACAGACCTCAATGTGGAGAATACGAAGGCTCTCGGGAGGAACGGCGTGTAATTGACCCAGATGTAAAATTCTATGCAGCCCTGGGGCCGCGGGGACGAGCGGGACCAGCGGGGGGCTCCAAACGAGCCAAACGACAACGAAAAACATACACACACACCATCATAAAAACACTGGAGAGAATACAGGAGGCAAGCGTGGAGGATTCAGCTGCAGCAGCAGTTGAGGAGGAAAAAAGACACAAGCAGATGTTATAAGAAAAGCAGGTTTGAAGCAAAATGACGTTGATTTGCATTGATTATCGAAACGATCGTCGTCGGCAAATTTACATCGATTAGAGCTTCTCAATGCAGAGGCTGATTAAATTCTGATTAATTAGCACAACCCTAATGTTTGAGTACAGAGAGGACCCCCTTATTTCTGTGTGTGTGTGCGTGGTCGGGTGTTGAAATTAATAATCGATGCATCGCAATGCAGACGTGGACGATTCTGCATCGTTGCAGCCTTGACCATAATTGATTAAATCAGGGGTTTTAACCGGTGCTCTGCTGATCCCTGGTGGTCTGCGGCAGCATTCAGGTGGGCCGTGACGTGCAATCCAGTTTCACTACTGAAACTTATTTCATTTGATTTATTTTTCAAAACATTTCCAGATGATTTGGGCATGAATAGCTACTTAGCCTGAGTTGTGGGACAGAAGCGGTTTGAAACTCCTGGATTACATCATAATGGCGTTGTTTGGTGATTTTCTGGCGGCGGCATTAAAATTCTAGTTAAAAAGAACATCTTGGTAGTAACTATGACTTCCCAATCTGCGGTCCTTGCCCAGTCTGCGTGCAATGTGAAGTAATGTAGAAAAATTTAGGGGATGCGTTGTGATATCACGTTGAATCGAACCAGTGAAGGTTCACACCTGTAGTGTGCGGCGTTGGGTCACGTGGGAAGGGGTTTAACGCCGACGCATTTGGATAGAAGCGCACCAGATTGTTCATTTCACACTCGGCCGGCTGCTATCGGATAGATAAGGGCTCTCCCGGGCCATCGGGCATGTGGTCAGGTTATTGAGTGCCTACAAGGTTTATGTCCAGCTTTAATGGCTCCTGCTGTTTAAGAACACACTCCTGTGCCCGGAAGGGAGAATCCGTCACCGGGGTTTACAGCGTAAACTCTGATGCACGTTTGTCTGTTGTGGACGGTGAGTCCGTGTGGAGAGGTGCAGGTCGATACTTCATTATTGATACTCCTGATCTCAAATGGAAAAATGTCAATTCTTTATTTTTGGGTCTGTACAGAGGCACCACGTGGCAACAAGGACGACTGAACCAGCTACGTTGAGAACTGTAATTTGTAGTTTTCTCCACCAGAGGGTGCACTGCAACTCCACTTTCTTGTGTTTTTATACATATACAGTAATATCTTGCTTTATGTCGTTATTTGGTTCCAGAACGTGCGATTTAACTTGAATAAATCCCCTAAAAAGGTGACCTGTACCCCATATAAACATATCAAGACGCCTTTAATAGTGATGTCACATAGAAATACATGTGAATGTCACGTCGGCGACGTTCCAACACATAGCGTAACTATGTTAGTAGGTGATTTTTCATAATTATATACAACTTATTGCATATTTTACAGTAATTCAACGCATCATTCAACCTCGGTATTCAAACTTAATCCATTCCAGAAGGTGGTTCAAATTCCAGAAAGTTTAAGTTCCAAGTTAATCTTCCCCATAAGAGTCAATGTAAAAATAATTCATCCATCCCAGCCCTCCAAAAATGCACCAACAATGTGACGGTTCATTTGCCATCAAATCAAATTCTGACTTTTATGATAGAAAATACTGCTGGAGTGACAAATTGTTTGACTAGGTTCAAATGATTGTGTTTGGTGCAATTTTTGCAATTTCTTATATAAACCAGGAACAGGCGTTTGGTTTGTCTTCCAAGATTTCATTCGTACTCCAAGCTCCAATTTGCCCATTTTTTTGTTTGTAGTCTAAGCAGTTCGAGAACTGGGCTAAAATCCTTCCTTTTTTATTTTAGAATTAGTGACATAACTCTAATCTGAGGTATTTACTGTAATTCTTATTTAGGAAATGCAGTTTCGTTATCTAGGTGAGGGCTTTTAAATAACTATACGACAAATCGTGTTCTACACAAAACTATTCAATACATAACAAATCTGTTCCAAAACTGAAAAATGAATATTAATCTAATTATTATTTATTATCTTAATTGTCTATTGAAATTATTATCAGTTTTAAAAATCCTTTTCAGTTAACCAACACCTTAGATTTAGTTTTTAAGTAATGTTTCCGCACTGCAAAAAATGAAATATTAACAAGCCAGAAAATCTTGAAAAGAAAAAATAGATTTTTTTTAATTTTAAGAATAACTGACTTGACTAGACTTGTATGTGTGAGATAAATAATCTAATTTTAAGGAACGTTGGCTACAATTATCTTACTAAGAAAACATATATTGATTATAAGATACAACTTAGCTTATTTTAAGAATAGAATGTATTATTAAAGCTAAAAACACGAAAGATTTTTGTTCTTGTTTAAGGAGACCTTTACAAAATAAATTTTCTCACCATGATGGCAGATAATTTTGCTTGATTCTGCCTTTTTTCTTATTATCCTTTTCTTTTTCTTATTTTCTGACACTGATTTTTTGCAGCGCGTCATTAATTATTTTGACTAAATGCTTCATTACAAAGAACTTTTTCTGTGCAAATCTTGGGCCATATCTCATATCATTTCATATTTTGCTTCCGAAAGAGCCAGAGTTTCTTGTGTATTGTAATGTGATCATGAGGAACAGTATTTACGTGTATGATGAATCACCGTCTCTCCCGTCTCATCTATCTAGAAACATGCAAATAAATGTGTGCTGTTTACAAGACTTTTGGCCGACGCTGGTTTTAAGACTCATATATAAATTCATCAGTATCTGTACTGTATCAATTTTAGGTGATCAATTTTGGGATTTTAGAAGTAACGTCCATCTCTAGCGTGCTCGGTGAGATTCCGGAGTGTGTCGTGATGACAGCCGGGCGTGACGTCGATGACGACGTTGAACAGACTGCACTTTCGGGGGTGTTTTTCCCATTTACTCAGCAGCTAATTTACGGGGCCACTTAAGCGTGTTGCCTCTCAGCAGCCGGGAGGGAGAGAGAGAAAGAGCAGGTCGTTCTGGGCTAAAACCAGAACGGCGTGGGTGTATGTGTGTGTGTGTGTGTGTGCACGGAGGGAGGGAGGCGACCGTGCAGGAGCGTCCCTCGAGCTCCTTCTGACCTTCACACACACACACCCCTCCCAGAGCACACACACACACACTTTCACACACAGTCAGCAAGCCAGCCGACTTTATTCCCCACTAGGCCTCTCACCAGCTCCACCTGCTTCTTTCTTAACTTCCAAACTCCCAGCTGCAGTCATCACTCACCGCCAAGCGAACACCTCCCCAGTTGGACTGATGCAGTGCCCGAGTCCTCCCCCCCACCCCCCGTCTTGCCGGACCAGGGCTGGGCAAATTCCGGTCCTAGAGGGTCAGAATCCAGCAGGTTTTCCATCATTCTCAATTTTGGAATGTTCACAACTGGTCTCAGGTAGATACTCATTGGAAGACACTCACCCCTGTAGGAAACCAACCCTCCAGGACCGGACTGGCCCAACCCCTGCGCTACAGCGTGGTACCTCCGATCCACAAACGGCAAGCACGCTTCCCGCCCGAGCCAGGAAAGTCCTCACTTCCAGAACGCTCCTGTCAGTGCCCGATCCATGCAAGTTTCCCGACCCGGGGTACGTTTCCCAAAAACTAGCTCCCCGCTACTGTACATTAGCTACTAACATAGTGTTGCTAACATAGTTAGCAATACGTTAGCAACTATGCTTTTGGGAAACGCACCCCAGCTCCACACGTGTCCGCTTGCACACTCGGAAACACATCCATCTTTCTAATTTCAAGTAAAGTCTCCATGGAGTCACTTAGAGGTCTTGCTCAGGGATCCAATGATGGTAGTGCTGGAGGTAGGACTCGAACCCACGACCTCTTGGTCCAGAGGCGAGCCTCTTGACCACTAGACCACCACTACCACCCAAGCGTGTAAGTTCCGTCCTTTTCACTTTTCACAGTCATACATTTTGATAAACAAGGACACAGATTCTTGCTTCCATCATGGCCAAGGTGGACAGGGTTCTCCGACCCCGTCTTGCAGCTGCCAAGAGCGCACTGTGATGCAATAAGCACAGTAGCCAATCAGATGCCACTTCTGCAGATTCAACACCAGTCAGAAACAGCTGCTGCGTTTTTATTTTGTTACAATGTAGTGTTTTGGAAACTATATAACTCTTTGTGGGGAAAAGTAGCTACTTTTAAAGCTACAGCGTTTTTTTAAGTATCTTGGCTATTTATACGCTACTAAAAAAAGTAGATAATTAGCTACTCCCCAACACACTGGGCGGGCGGCCAAGCACACTTCCCAAAAAAGGACCAGAGAGTCACCGGGGACACGTTTTATCCAGACTGTATCCGTCCTCACTTCCCAAACACTCCCCTTCGCCCCGCCGGCCACCGAAAGAGGAGGAAGAATGGAAGAGAATGTGAAGGAGGATGAGTTCGAACTGCACACCTGGTTCCACAAGCCCGAAGATGAACTCCTCTTCCCCGCCCCTCCCAAAAAATTCCCCCCAAATCAGAGGAGGGACGGCTGGCGGAAAATAGACAGGCAAGAGTGTAAATAGGAATGGAGGGAGGGAGGGAGGCAAGGGAGGGAAGTCCTAAAATACAGATGAAGCGGTCATCCCGGGTTCATGGAAGCAAAGTTACATACAGTTTAATCAGTGACTACCTGATTAAAAGATTTCCATCATCACACTCATGCAGCGATGGCGAGGAGAAAATAAACACCCTCCTTCATTAATAATTGAAATTCATTTGGAAAAGGTTTTTTGGAAAAAGCTGATTATGTAAATCCGCACCACGTCGTTCAGCGGGGCAGTGTGTGTACGAGTGTGTGTGTGTGTAATCTGACATGTTTGCAAGGTGATGTTCCGGCTGGGCGAGCGTGTACGCTGAATGTGAAGTTTTATTTTGCCTGGAATAAAAAATTGGAGACGGGCTCCTGGAAAAAATAAATTCTATATGAAGATAAATGACGTACGTTTTACAAAAGCTAAAGAGACATTTTCCAGTTTTGCAGCTTCGAGATAAAGTCAAAAAGAACAAAAAAAATCCAGCATGAATTTCACTTATCAAATGAGGGAGTGTCATTTTTGTTGTGGCCATATTTTTGGGAAAAAAGAGAGAGAAAGAGGAAGAGAGGGAGAGAGAGAGAGACAAGCCTTCAGTCGCATGCACACAGCAGCTGTGTATCTGGAGGCAGGGGAGAAGCCACTTACTTTCGGGCTCTATTGGTTTGTGTCGACACCAACAGGAAAGAAAAGGAACACAAAAACAGACAAATGAATCATCGCAACATTAGTTTGATATGCGGTATGAACATTCAACACGCAGTCGTGGTTGTACAACGCACAAAAACACACCCACCCTCACACACACAAACTCACACACGCCATATGTGCACACGCTGCAAAAAGGACTTGAAACACACAACACAAATAATTAGGGTTGCACGATAATATCGGAATCGGACCATAATCGTTTTTTAAAAGTCATCTGTATCAGATCGACGCTTAGATTTGCCCGATATTTTCAGACGATGTTTGATGAAATATTTATTGTACACCGTAAAGGTAGCGCTTGTGCCAGGCGTGTCCAGAATCCGAGCTTGGATTTGATACATTCCGTGTTAAAATGTCTGGCGAAAACTCTGACTATGCCGTGGAACATTCACGAGTAAAACCTTTACACGCTCAGTTCAAGTGCGGGTAGTGAGAAACTGTGTAAAAACTAACTAAATTGTGTGCCTCGCTTCGCCAATGTGAGCTCACACATGGGCTGTGTCCCGATCCACGTACTACCGCACTTAATAGTATGGTTGATAAGGCACTGTTATCATACTTTTCTTTGTGGTAGTATGCGTCTCAGGAAATAGCCGGGGTTGTAGCTTAACGGCTCTCTACACACTAGGTAGTGCTCATGGAGTGTCATACGCGCCCTATTTGACTTGGTACACTACATAGGGCGGGAAGTGACTTTTTCTTAAAATGTTGTGCACTACGCTGGAAATGCTCTGCCCTCGCTCCACTCTGCTTTCACGCTCACTTGACTTGTTGCTGTGTTAGAAATGTCAGAGCTGTGGCGCTATTTTTGTGCCAAAATTCTGAGCACACAGTGAAACTATGGCGAGCAAAATATCTTGTCTTTACACGTTCAACTCTCGCGCTCGACTCTGCCTTCCTCGTTCATCGGCGCTGGCAGATGTAAAATTGCAAAAAGATGTAAATTGCGATGTAAAACAAAACTAGATCAAATGCTTTCAGGTACAAATCTTACAAAATAGGGGTCGAAAAAAACTTAAGCAAAAATATTTACTTTTACTTTTAACTTTTTTATGTTTAACATATTTCTTCATATTTTTACTTGTATTCCTTGTTTTAAAACTTATTTTCAGAGGTTGTACAGCCATAAATAGAGCTGTTCAGGATACATTTCACTGCATGTTATACCTGTGTAACTATTCACATGACAATAATGAATCTTGAATCTTGAATCGTACTTAATATTAAATACAAATGCACTCAGTATTCTTTGCTTGCAAATAAACAGTATGTTCATCATTTGAGTACCAAGAAAATTTCACATTGTTAGGGTCCTGCTGCGTAAAGAATGACTGATGATACGAATGACTACACAAACACACAAACACACAAACACACACACGTACACACAGTGCAACAAAAATATATAAATAACTCAGTTGCCATTATTATATTACATACCATAATACATATCATATTTCGTACCAGATCTTTTAAAAGCTGTTCTTTTGTGTCTGAAATGTAACTTTTTACAAGTAATCCACACGTCACATTCGGAGCCCATCTATTTTCAC